>JBBKCR010000141.1:11025639-11027404 GCA_037577295.1 Ladigesia roloffi | reverse complement strand
TATGTATGTATATATGTATGTATGTATGTATGTATGTATGTATGTATGTATGTATATATGCGCGCGCGCGTGTGTGTGTGTGTGTGTGTGTGTGTGTGTGTGTGTGTGTGTGTGTGTGTGTTTGTATACACATATGCATACTCAGTCTCTGACCCAGAGATAGGGGCATGCAGCCAGTGCACACAAAAACATTCCACTGGGCTATGTGTGACCTTTCCCTCAGAGCATGCACTGCACTCTGATGCTCCAGCATCTCCTTCAGCACTGCTTCACTGAGGCAGCACACACAGGACAGTGCTTAACACACGCTAATTAAACAGGCCGAGGCACAGAGCCCATCGGAGCAGGAGAGAGAAAACCCAGCTCTCCTTCATTCATAAACAACATTAGATCCCCAGCAGAGGCATGGCAACTGACATCATCAGGGACTTCAGAATGGTAGGGACATAAAAATGGCCTAATGCATTAACCTGCACGTGGCAGTGCAATTACAATACATTACAAAAAATTATAATCAGTTATACATGTTGATAATAACATTCAAAACTACATTATATTATCACTATTGTGGAGGTCTGCAGGAACCTATTTCTAATCTTGCTAATGTTTGTTATGCATAAAACCCCAAAAATGAATGAATGATTGAGTTCCATAAATAAAATGAAATAAAGAAATAAAATGAGCCAGTGAGCCATGTGAGTGGGCAAACAGATATAATAATTATGTGCAGTGGAAAGACCTTTGTTTCAGTTTTGGTCCTCAACTTCTGAGGTGCTCAACTTTGAACCCATTTTGTTTCTGATTCACATATGTAATTTTCACTACTTTGGATATTTATTTTGGATTTTAAATCATAACTTCATTATGGTAAAGGCAACCAAAACATTTTCCAACTCTTTTTCCTCCTCTGTTTTCCAGGCTGGGCATTTATAAACCCATGTCTGAATTGTGGTCAAATATTTTTATAGTTTGAAAAGAAATCATGGTGAGGTTTCAACATACATTTTCTAAAGAAACGTAAGAGGATCAAAGTGAGGTTTAGAGCCTAAACAAACTGAACATCAAAGGGATGTAAACATGCATCAAGAACTGGGTAAAGAAAGTACACACTAAACTTGTAATTTAACTTTTTGATCCATTTTATTTACTGGCAGTATGAATCGATTATAAACACTTTTATAAACCACCAATAAAAACAATCAGACCTCTATAATTTTACTAATGTAAGTAGTTCAATTAGATTAACTAATATTCAATATTCTATTAGTCATCCATGATGTGTAAAATTATTAGAAATGTATATTTCTGTAGAAAGTAAGGAGTTCTCTCCCCCGCAATTAGAAAAAAAAAAAACAACAGAATAAAGCAATGGCATGGTAAAATATAATTTAGTCTGTGTTAAGACAACAAAATACATTTAGCCTGCTGAACATCTTTGGTTACCCTGGTGTAACACCATTACAATGATGTCTTACTTTGGTCTTGCTTTGGAGTTCTGCTCTTCAATACTGAAATACAATATATGGAAACGAAAAAAAAAATACTGCATTCACACTAAACCATAAGGAATATTTTGGATAAATGTTAAACAATTGTCAAGTGCACTGTATCTAAAGTAGTTGATGTGTGAAACCTTCCACCAAATGTTTTGGCCATCGCTTCTGAAACGCAGCATAATCTGCTATGATTTTTTTTTCCTTTCCATAAACAAAAGTTAGATAGCAAGTCATTAAAATGGTGTGAATAGGTCCAAAACCCACATGAG
>JBBKCR010000141.1:11000639-11023139 GCA_037577295.1 Ladigesia roloffi | reverse complement strand
TTTAAATGGGACAGCTTTATTACTATGGTTCTAATATCTAACAGAGCAGAGCATTCATGGGGCAGAGGGGGGCACTTGCCCCAGGCCCTGGCATTTATGGGAGCCCTCATATGTCACCAATGGCAAAAAAATATTATAATATTCAGTAATATAATAATACTTAACAGAAGTCGTGTTAAGTCGTAGGTGTTAATAGAGCAACATGGATAAAAACAGCAGAATACGTCATATTATTTTCAAAGCAGGAAATAACACATGACTGTGTAATGAGGGAACAGGTAAGAGATGGTTAAACACAAATCAGCAATGAGAGAAAACATAGAAAAGAGCTAAATTCTTTAACTCATTTTTTATATTGAGCCACCCAATAACTTCAGCTTCAAACTCCACTGACCAAAAGCAATGAATAGGACTGAGAACTTGACAAATGAGAAAATGACAGAGGACATAAGAGAGTAGACTAGGACAGCTCTGAGGAAAAAGGCACTGAATTCTTAGAGGCAGAAGGACCATAGCGAATGAAAAATACAATTAAATATCTGTCCAGCAGAAATGATATTTATAATAAAGCAGAAGAGTTTTGTTTGAAATTTGCAGTTAATGTTCCCTAGGTTGTAGTTTATATTTCTTCTATGCAATGTGCTTTTAGAATTAGAACAAAAACTGAAATGGTTGTATTATCAATAGGGCTGAGCATTATTTACTTAACGTCAACAATTATTTTATTGCGCCTTAATGTACATTTTTAATCCTTTTATTTTGAAAGTTCGTAGCTTTTTTGTGTTGGTAAATGGTTGCAGCGCACAGCACTACACATAGACAAAAATAAAGGGATGCCTGACCCCCCTTGAAAACCAGCTGAGGCCTAGAGCACTGCGTTAATAAAAGTATGGGGACACCTGACCATTACACCAACAGATATTTTAATGAAACTCCATTCAGATTGCACGTTGCATCAGGTTTGGGTTAGGATTCGGACAGACGTTCTTATTAGCATGAAAAAAGATGAATTTTTTTTATTGGCAGTATTAATATTCATGTTTTAAAAAAAGAAAAATTCATGTTTATTTGTTCTAATTGTATATATATTTTTTTTAATTAAAAACACACTTAAGGCCTATATTAAATAGTTCACAACTATTTTCTTGTACCATATTTTTTATAATTTCATATACTTTTATTTGCACTTCTGTGTGCCCCTGTTCAACAGGCATATTGAAAGGATGCACAAATACATACAGGCCTCAGAATGAAAATATTAAGCTGCAGAAACTACACATCCAATCAATAAAAATAATGAGATATTTATTATTTTACTGCACTTGAACCATGAACAAACAACACAATATCACCAGTGTTAAAATTATAATGCTATCTTGCTGTTATTGTATGGATATGTGCCTGTCAGACACTGGGAAGCCAGTCTCCTGAATATGTCATTTTCTCACTCAAATTTTGGCATGAACGGTGTGTCAGGGGATACAGCGCATTCGTCTCAAAGTCTAAGAACACCAGAAAGACAACATTTGGCCTGAGGGTGCTGTCTAGACAATAACAAGCAGAAAACCTGCTATCTTCTGTGTGTCTGAGAGAGGGAGAGAGAGACAGTGAGACAGACAGACAGACAGACAGGCAGACAGATATATATGGAGAGAGAGAGAGAGAGAGAGAGAGAGAGAGATAAAGAGAGAGAGAGAGTGAGAGAGAGAGAGAATGGTGGGAAAAGGGAGAGTGAAAGGAAGAAAAACATGGAGAAAGGGAAAAAGGAAGAGCAGAAGGGAAACAGAGAGAAAATGAGCGAGGGACAGAGAGGAAGTGAGGAAGAGAGAATGAGAAGTGGAGTTAGGGATGGAGAGAGAGAGAAGAGAAGAGAGAGAGAAAAAGACAGAGCTGGGAAGAGAGAGACAGAGAGAGAGAAGAGGAGCAAGAGAAAAGGAAGAGGGGATAGGAGAGTGAGAGAGAAATAGACAGAAAGAAACTCTGACCAATCTGTATATTGTGTAAATGATGTTATTAACACAGCAGGCTGAATCATGGCGTTTTTCCACAAAGTGTAGTGAGATGCACAGCCTAACCACTGGTAATAACCATTAAATTGCACGGCCCTAATGTGTACATGCATGAGCGTGTATTGCATGACAGACTCTGGGGGCTGAAACACTAGAATAGATATTTCCTCAAAAGCAACAGGCATGAGTCTAATGCTGAGAAGCTGATTCTAATATCACTCATCAGTGTGAATGTGCATTTCAAACCCAATCACATGAGCTGATTTGGAATGTTCTGTTTAAAGATTTATCGTGAGCATGCCCACTAGCATATCCACACTGTAGATCAAAGAGTGTTCCAGCAAAGTTTCAATATGTACTGCTTTGTATTTTTTGGGGATGCCATTGAAACCTGATGCATTTACATCCTCATGTTTCAGTCAAGACTGGGTTTTTTTGGGGCAGCCAAGCAGAATTGAGATTGATCTATCAATCCTACAGGCACAGCAAAACAACCTGTAATTTAATTAAAAAGGATAAAGTTGACAAAAGACCATTTTAGCCAAGCATCTTTTAAAACAGACCATTTTTTGTCAACTGAATGGTACATTTCTTACCATTTCATACTGCACTGCAACCACAAAGAAATCTTCATTAGAGGCTACAATAGTTGTATACATTTTAATAGATACTTAGTAGAAAAATACATGTACAGATATTTTTAATGTTTAAAAAGCATTCTTAATAATTAAGCCCCATTTATATTATTGTTTAAATCATATTTCAAATACACCAAAAATAACTGTCTTGCACACACTTCTGAATGGCTACATAGGGAATCTGAATTTGCCCATGGCGTACATTCCTCCCTCACAAGAAGGCAGACACATTTCAGGGAGGAAAATCCAAAAAATGATTTGCTGGAAAATGTCCTCCTCATGCCTGCTATTCTGAAATACTGCTCCAGCTGAACGCATGGCCTGGCAGTGACGGCTAGAGGAGCTCAGTTTCAAGACAGGACAGTGCTGAAATGCCAGAGAGAAGGGAGCGTGATGGGAAGAGAGAGAGAGGGAGAGAGAGAGCAGGAGGGAGAGAGAGAGAGAGAGAGCAGGAGGGAGAGAAAGGGAGAGAGAGAGGGAGGGAGAGAGAGGCAGAAAGGGGGACTTGATGGATGTTGTAGACTGCAGCTAGGTGTCAGCGCTTTAGTAAATGAGGCAAGGACAAGTGGCATTAATGCTGTCAATGATCTCCTGACAGGAAAACAGATACGGCGCTGGCCACAGTTTTTAAATAGACATCAAGTGCATTAATGACAAAAAAGGGCAGGCTTCAAACGAAGCAGCTGAGTGATGGGCGAAGGAGGTGGCAGCAGCAGCGCTCGCAGCAGCCTGCAGACGTAATCCGAAAAGACACTGTCAGAAGAGAGAGAGACAGGGCCCTGTTCGCCCGCACTGACACATAACAGAGATGAGGACAGAGATACTGGTGCCATATTAGTGCCACGCATATTCTAACACCAGTCTGGAGCCTAACCAAACCTGACATGCTCTCCCTTTCTTTCTTTCTTTCTCTCTATCACTCTCTCTTTCTCTCTCTCTCTCTCTCTCCCTTATCTTGCCCACCTCCCTCCCTTGTCCATGAGCAGTGTCTTGGCTGCCATGGCGCTGCAGTGCGGTGCACTCTTTTGCTGAGCGACTTAGTGGCAGGGCCTGTTCGTGTCAAGCAGATGAGCAAGATGAGCGCAAGCCCAGGGATAAGCTCAGTCAATCTAAATTTGGACTTTTGTAGTGGAGCAACGCTCATTTTCCTCATCCACCACTCCCCCCATCCCCACAACTTGAGGTGATCCAAACAGTGAAGTGTGAGGAGCTGTCCGCTCAGATCAGATCTGTGTCCATGTAAGTGTGTGTGTGTGTGTGTATGTGTTTATGTGAGTGTCCCCTTGCTCTGCCATGTGCAGACTGGGTGGGTTTGGTAAGGCCAGCAGACACTGCTTCCTGTCTGTGTCTACGTATGATAGGTGGGGGTGGGGGTCTCCAGCTGCTGTCATTGCCGTGGGGACTAAGGTGCCTTCCTGCATCCTTCTCACGGTGAGGCTAGGATCCTCACACATGCAAAAACGCACACATGCATGCACGCAATGCACATGCACACACACTCACCTTGTCAGAACAAAAGCCAAAGGTTTTAGCATAATGTAATAACCCCCAACACACACACTGTGGGTCTGTAAGAGAGCGAACGTAAGAATAAATAAATTAGTCAGAAAGGGAATATAATGCAGGTGGAAACAAATAGATTCTGCACTATGTTTACCTGCGGGAATTATCTTGGAAATCGCAGACAAAACAATACAAAACACACAGTGATGTGTTAGTGGACCCACAAATACAGCAGTCAGTACCAGCAGTTCACTTATTGAGCACTAATACAGCAACAGAAACAAAAACAGTAGTGTACATACAGGAGCAGAGAAAAGAATCTCAGATTGTTTCACCTGTGTGTAAAAAATACACGAGGCAAAAATAAGTTCTAAAACACAGACTTTGTGTCTGATAGTACAGGGCCATGTGACTAGCATTCAAAGTGACTAATCCCAGACTAGTTAACACAACTTACACAGCTTAGTACAAGTCAGCAAAAACAAGAAGAAATGGCTTCTCTTGCTACACGCTTTCAAATTAAATTCAGAAATGATTTCTAAAAGCCATTTAGTCGAAATGCTTTCTGGTTCAGCAAACAGGCCTTTATCCTTCTCTGAAAGTCATTCTGGGGTGCAGACAACTGCTAGCTAGTAGCATTTATTTTGATGGTCAGACATTCCTTTCCCTTCAGAAAAGCAAACATACAGTTTAAATGAACAAAAGTTCTGCAAATGTGAGATTCCGAGAACTGTGGTGATGCTATTGTGTGGTCTACATCAGACTGAAACTAAACTTATTGTTAGAAACCAACTAATCAAACATTGCACTCCGTCAAGTAACCTTTGTGTTTCTTCTTAAGAAATGAAGACTAGTGACTAGTAACATGCAACACAAACTCGGCTTGATAGATCTAGACTTCTAGAAAGTAGTTCTAGAAATAGAGACTAGCTCTTAAATGTGGCAAAATAAAAAAAGTGTAAGCTGATATTAATCATAATCTGTTGAAAGTATGAGGTACATTTTTTTGAGAGCATAATAAAGATGTTCAATTTATCTTTAACTTATATTCAACGACATATCAACTAAATTCAAGCCTAGTGTAAGATGATTTTAATAATAATCTGTTGAAAGCACGAGGTAAATGTTTGGCCAGTATATTGGGTTGTCTTTAACTAACATTCAACATTATGAATATTAGCGCAATTGCATTTGGAAAAAATATCAATTTGAAAGTGATACTGAATATCTAAGTCATTCTAAATAATTCAATAATTTTATCAGGAACAGACATTCAATTCACAAATCCTACAATCTACAAAGTTAGAGTGTAATGTGTTGGAGTGTAATCCCCTTGTTCTAGTAGGAATCAGCCACCTTTCATCTTACTCTTTTGACCAATTGAATTAACAATTTCAAATCTATCGGCTACAAGGACAAAACATATTTAAATTACTAGCAAAACTCACGAAAACAAATATGATATTTATTAAAAGCACTGTTAAATCGTCCCGACCTGGTTACTGCACTATACTGCACGATACACTTTGTGTGTAGGGCAACCATTCCCTATCAGTGTCTTAAGAAAGATTTAAATGTCACAGATAATGAATTTGAATTACACTCCTAGTATACAGTGCAGGTGTTGGGAGAGCATCCCCTGCCAGCCTAAGGTCCGTGGAGTGAGAGAGAAAGATCCCAGCACACTGGCAGGACAGACCACATTAATGCTGTAACAGAGTCTGATGAAGCAGACTTTTGTTGAACCTCAGAAATAAATAAAGGCTATATGATTGATGAAGTGCTGCATTGCCCAGCACTTGGTGCTGATGGAGACTGAAGCAGAAGAGATGCAGGCTGAGGAGTTTATCATGCTCCAGCTTTCCATGGCAAACATTGCAGGCCTGGGAGACGTCCACTTCCACCCACTGAAGCCATGTGTGGGGAGAGAGAGAGAGCAAAAGAGAGTGTGGAAGAGAGGGAGAAGGGAAAAAACACACAAGGCCTGGCAAGAGATGGGGAGAGTGTGTTCTGTGTAAACTGGCAGTTCCGTTGAAGTGTGATAGAATGCAGTCCGCTCTGCATTCTGCACACCCAGCTGCAGCTGGACCCTCCTCTGCTTGTATGGTTACCGGGGGAAAGAAAGAAATAAAGAAGACAGAAAGCAAGACATGGTAGATCTTACGTAAGTTGTTAGGGAAAAAAGACAGGATAGCCTGAGCCTATGGGGATGATCAGATGAGCTAATCCTTGTTATTAAAGGTGATTGTATCAGGACTTGGCAGTATTTACAATTTCCATTTGACAGAAGTATACACACACAAACACACACACACACACATGCACACACATTAGTGTGACAGATTGAAAGTATTCTAGAAGCTGAAATTTCCATAGTGTATGTTCTGGCACATGAATAATCAAAGGCATTGCTGCTATCATGCAGTACCTGGTTGTTTTTAGAGGACGGTATCATTGTCATGAGTGGAGGGGCAGGCCTGCTCATCTTCAGCAGCAGCTCTCTCAGAGCTGATTGCAAACATTACGAGCCCTTCACTCGCTCTCTAAAACCAACTATCAAACATACAGCCACAAGGACCTGAGAGCAGCACATCCTCTAACTTTGCTTTGCCTTTCACATTCTAAAGTGATGTTGAAATCACAAAGACACATCTGGAGTACCAGCTGTGAACATTAAACCTCAGGGAATGACGCACCACTAAGAAAGAAAGCCACACTGTTTCTCTTCAATAGTTCAGACTTGATCTATTTAATGCATACAGTTTCCATATCAAGTTGCAGTATCTCATATCAAAAGCTGTTACCAGCTGCCTGTTATCTTTCATGAAAATATTGTAATGAATGGACCAATGATAACTGTCCAAAATTAAAGCTGGACACATTTTCATGTATATTTAGGTGCTTGTATTTCCTCCATCTATGAAGTTACAGTTTTATAGGTTTCTTACAGCAGTGATGATATATTTTACAGTTTTGGTTATACCCCTTTATATTCACTCCCTTGTACAGCAGCCTTTGGAAAGAACATACTGAAGATTCAGTCAGGGGATTGAAAAATCTACCCCATTAAATCTATTGAGGAGATGCTTTTTCCACAAAATCCTCGAGGAAAAAAAAAAGATTAATCAACATCTGGCTGAAGTGTGTTTAATGATTGCATTCTGCATACAATCAGCTTTTTTTTTTCAAGGGCCATCAATATGTCAAGGAAAGTCATATCCGAAGCATGTAGCTCTTAACATCAAGGTTATCTTTTCTCTGCAAGGCTAGTTCCCCCACTCATATCTATCTCTCTTTCTCTCTGTCTCTCTCTCTCTGTCTCTCTCTCTCTCCCCACCCCATCTCTCTTTCCTCTCAGCCCATTCCCTCTATTCTCAATGCATCATACGCTTTCATCAGATCTGCAAGCAATTAGAGTAATCGTGTTCTAGAGGAAAAATCAATTAACAACACAGTTATATTTTCCTTATTATCTCAAAGAGCTGAAATAGTACTTGAAGGGAAGATGGACTGGCAGCAGAGTTGACATTCATGAGGCCATGATGGCATGTGAGACTGAGTAATGGTCAAGTTCAGCTGCAGTCATGGACATGTGCTCTTACATGAGTCTCAGCATATCTGCTTCAGTCACTTCATTTGTCACTACCAGTGTCCCGTGATGGAATCATCATCATCTGGCCTGTTTGCCTTTAGCACACACCTGTGTGTTTACGTGACACAATGTAGGGAGGAATCATGGGCTATTATATCTGTATAATGCATGCCTTCTTATAATGAACCATTCTACACACATGCTTGATATGTACAACAGAAAGAGCTACACTGTAGCAACACTAATTAGGGTAAAACAAAGGGGCTGCATTTCTGTTCTGAAAAAACACTGCTATAAAAAAAAATACAACTTTATTTATATAACTTATATAAAAAAATCTGAAATCCTAAATTCTGTTTATTTATTTGTTAGACAGCTACCAACAGAAATGGCTAAACCAGATATCAGAAGAAAGTGGAATCAGTCTAATCCAATTCTGCAACAAATCTGAGACTAAAATATAACCAAATTGCTTGTTGTGCACCTCAGTGTAAAGGTTAATAGGTCAAATTATATTAGCTGACTCATGTTAACAAGAAAAGCAATCAGGCGTATATCTATCAGTCCATAAACAATATTTTTATTTTTGTTTTTAATCATCTAAATTTGCACACATTTTGTGTTGTTTTAGATGAAGAAGATTAACTGAATAAAAAGATGTGGAAAGGATGTCAGTGATGTTAGTTATTTCAGTTTGAGCAGTTTTAGCATAGTACTTTTAAAAGTAACTGATTATAGCTTATACACTATATAAGCTTATAGAATATTATACAATATAAGCTTATACAATATCAGCCTGTTATAAATATCCCCCAGAAAGAAAAAATGGTATCGTAGACTTGATTTCATTGTGTTGTGACCTGAATTGCTAAAGGGCTGCTACGTCCTCAAGGCACAGCTCTGCATATTACTGCATCCTCCAAGAGGTCCTTCAGAAGTCACAGGCCCAGTCAATAAATATCATCAACTGGCAGAGATAAATATTCAGATACATATTCATAGAGCAGCTGTTTTCCCCTGTCTCCTCTAGGAGAGAGAGAAGGTTATACTAAAGAAAAAAGAGCCTAAAGTTGGAGCTTATTACATTTGGACCCTGGATAATGTCACTTATCCAATCAAAAGGGTGAGGTAGTGATGGTTTGTTTAAGTTAAAATGGACCTATGTGCAGCTACAGTGGAGCGGCCTTCAGCCCAAAGCTCACAATAAACCACAAACTCCTGAGGCAGACACCAACGCGACAGTGTTTTTTTCCCACTGATATATGTGTTGTTCTTTGAAGATGGAGAAGGAGAAGGTGATATGAGCTGAGTACAGAACATCAATCTGGGATTTAACTGTCTATAGGTCAGCAGGTGGGGTAATGTTGAAAGTAAACACCATTTACAGAGAAATGTCTCTTCTTCATGTGGAATGAGCAAGACAACTCCTAGAAAATAGAAAAAAAAGAAAAGAAATCGGCCTTCTTGGTTTTTTTTTTTTTTACATGCATCTGTGGCTGAATGTCAGTCATCTGTCAGAAGTCTCAGAGGGAACCTGAATGCATGGGTTGTAGAGTTAAGCTGATGGTTTTCTTTTTTTCCCAATCCCAATAAAAAATATTTAGTCCATTAAACATAAATAGCTGTCATTATGATGCATGCACTGGGTGCAAGCCTCCCCATTTCCCAGTGATGTTTATTACAGCCAAACAACTGCAGCACCTGCATGTTTTCAACTTTAGTGTATTGATTAAACTTTTAAATGGTTGCCATATAACCCAGGGACATCAGGAAGATTAATTTGCGTCAATGTTCATCTGTAATTCATTAGCCATTTATACCCTACATCCACATGGGCTATCAAGAAAATGCAGGCCATTTTTCAATCCGGCACAGGCTTGGGAGTAGTAGCTGAAAATTGCACCGCATACAAATAAGACTGGAGCTTTCAGGAAACAGAGAGAGTCTGGAACGCTGCAGTGAAGCATAATAAAACTAATATCCATAATGAAGCTAATGTTTCCTCCACTAGGGGAAATAAGGGGGGGAAATATAACTATTTTAACTGGTTTAACGCTAGATTAATCATTACTGGAATAATATTGTTCTCATAAAATCTTAAAATTCATTTTAAATAATGTAACCCTTAGGTTCTGGTTTAAAGTTCTTAAAGAGAAACCTGAAGAAAATCGCAGCAGTTCGAATAATTTAATCAGTATAATCAGGTGAGCTCCTGATTGTTTGAACTAATAGAGCGAAATGTATGTGGACACAGCAAACAGGTGTATAAAATCAAGCATATAACCATAAAGTCTTCACGGACAAACACTGTGAAATGCATTCTGATTAAGAGCTCAGTGACTCAGTTACCATCTTTGGCCTGCTCAACTCACAGAGCCAGGCTGACATCTTCACTTTGTGGCACATCTTGTGTTGCATCACTCACTACAGAGGTCTAAACCGCCACTGGAAGAAATGTTAGCACAAGAACTTCAAATGAGGAGCTTCACAAAATGAATTTTCATGTTTGTGCAGCACCAGAGAAGCCCTTTTCATACATGATTTTAGGTCCCTTGGTTTTAGATCATATGCTCAGATGTACATGTAGCATAAAATTAGGCACCCCTGAAGGTCTTTCCTAAAACCATATGTCCATGACCAAAAGCACTTATTAATCTCTCCATTTAAGAGTGTAACTGCTTGTTGAAACATACACTTATATGAAAATGATTTATACGAAAATGTATTAATTTTATTGAGGCTTTAGCAAACGTTTTTAAGAGGCTCAGATGTTAGATCAGATTTTGGACCAATGATAACAAATGTTTTCTAAACTGTGTTTCCAGTGGAAAGCAACATTTCTCTGAAAGCTAATGTCAGAAAGTTCAGACACGGACTGATGTAAACCGGCACCATGACCCTGAATTAAGGTTGCAAGAGCCACAGAAAATGTTGAAGGGAGAAAGCGTGGCCATCTAACCTTTTGGCAAGCGAATCTTGCAGAAACTCATGATAACAACTGTATTATGCGCTATTATTAGACAAAAAACAGGTCTTTGTGAGGAGCTATTTTCAAATTTGCATATCACCTAGCAAGAATTTCCACTGGTGCGTAAGATGTTGAGAAAATCATCACTTTAAATATTTTAATATTACCAATATTTGAGTTAATCTTCAATATACACATGTTTTTCTATTTGTTGTTGATAAGGAGTCTGATATATATTTACCCAAAGTGACATAAGACAAATTATTAAAGTAATATTTCATTACTTCCATGTTATATTGAGCAGATTTTTTTCACTGTATTAACTGGATCAATCCATTCTAGCAACCTTGATGTGAATCCAGTGTATGGGGTCTAGTGGGGAGGTCAGGGGAGATTTTCTGCGGCTCTACCAGACGGGCCTGTCTGGAGAGAGCTTCCAAGCTGATTCGTGTTTCAAAATCCCCAATCAATATCAGTGATTAGCTTCAGGAAGTTTCCTGATAAAGCTTGAAATGCTCCTCAAAATATTTAGCTAAGTCTATCGCCAGAGTCAGATGTTACTCTAGACCTTCTAACACCAGATTCAGGCATTCTATAAAAGGACATTTGTAGCTCAAAGAAAATGCATGTAATTTCATTTCAGAGGTGTCCTGTTTCGTGCGAGTAGTCGCAGCATTGTGAAAAACGTATGGATCTCACAGGCTCATGTGAGAATCAAATATTATGAATTTAAAGTGGCAGTATTCATTAATGAAGTCCTCAAACCATTCTACTGATAAAGGCCGATCACTCTTTGTATTCCAACTTATGAGGCTGAGGAGGAAATTGAATTCTGGAGGACATAAATTTTGACTGAAGAAAGAGATTACAGTCGCAGCCTAATTCAAGACTGGCGAAATTAATTTCAATGACATTTATTCTACATAGAGCAAGTCTGTGTGAGGCATACAGTAGCTCTGGGCCCTGGAGATAAGGGAATAGTCATTTGAGGCGGAGTGCTCCAGCAGTTTACAAAGCCTTAATCTTCTTGGAACAACTCCTGGTCTATCATAAGGAGACTTACACTGCCTCTAACAGCTATTCCGCACATGAATTCCACCCGCTGTTTGTGTCAGCACAAGTGTTGGTTGTGGAGGTTGTACTGTAAAAGATTATGACAGAGGATTGAATACATTTTAGTTTGCTGCTCGTCGTATTTAACGCGTATAAGAGGCTCGAGCAACGAGATCCCTGCTGTGAAAAACAAGAAGTACCATACACTAATTAACAGCACCACTGTCAGTAAATGACCCGATTAATCATTATGGTACAATAGCCATTTTCGTGCATGACATTAAGTGTTTGATAAGAGTAAAAGAATCTAATATGTACTTTCTCTGAAGCTGACTGATTGTGGTCATCATTACCAACCAATTTCTAATTAAAAAGGCAAGCACAGATAAGTGGCCAAACCCTCAACAAAATGTGAAAAGTGTAATTTGCAACTGAGCTGATTTCGGTAATGGTCCCATTAGTGGGGTGATTGCAAAGTTACTCATTTAAAGTTTAATCTATGTGACACGATTCAATAACACTCCTGTATTGTATTAATAGCCAGAGAGTGATTACCTCCCTCCTTATCACTTTGACATTGAAGGCAGGGCTGAATTAATGACCGTCTAAATTTGTGGGCATTACATGCAGTGCTACTTATCAAACAAACCCCAAGAGTGAAAACGTAAAGGCCTTTAACACAAACTGAACTGCTGAGTTAGAAAGGACAACCCACAGGGGTCAACACAAAAATCCCCTCTATTCTACATGCTCTCACTCTAGGGGTCAAATAAAAATCCCAGTCTGCTTACAAGGTCTTAAGTGTATATGCACTCAACCAAATGGACTTTAAACAATAAAAACAACAAACACTTGCACAGGGGCAGATAACCCCTCAGCAAGGCTGAGAATGAATTCGTTCATCACATAACTCACGGTGATGTGAATGCACGAACGCATGTCCTGCAGGTCATGATTGCTGTAATCTTGCAAATACAAAAGGCTCGAGTTGAGGGTGGATGTATAGTATGGTTTGTTTAATGCTCAAAAGTGATGCTGAACCACTAAGATGCTATTATTACAGCTGTCCAAATACGAAGCTCAAGATAACAGTTGCAGGCTGATTCTAAATGTAATCGTGACGGATGTGATAGACTTCATGCGTCAATGAGCAAAATGGTTCCTCAGCGAATGTCATTTGGGATTACCGTCAAATCAAATATTGCCACCAAACCATGTAAGTGAATAGTGGACAGGCGTGTCAGCACATCACAATGGTCATTTGACTGAAAGGGGAGGAAGTCATATTTACAAGTACCCTTGGAGAACTAAAGAAAGAAAGAAATGAAAGAAAAGAAAGAAAAGAAAGAGAGAAAACACAAAAATGTGCTCCAAATAAAGATGAGAAAACACAATCAAACCATCAGAGGTTCTAAACATTGTCTGGAAAGCATACCACCTGTCTTCAGAGAAAACAGGCTTAGGACGCAGTAGATAAGTGACAGGGAATCAGAAAAGCAACAGATGAAACTCAAATAAGTCGTTAAATGTTAATCATATAAAGAAATGTAGAAGAAGATACAGTAAAAAAATTGCAAAAAAGACTATGCACCAATACACAGAAGGACTATAAATATAAAAAAGATGTCAATTGCTAAACAATTTCGATTCACATCAGCTAGAGAGATAAACCCCGGCACTAGAAGACATCACCAAACAAGCCCCCAGATCACAGTGTAAAAAGAAGGCCATAAGAACTGATAGTATTGCAACAGAAACAGTATTGACCAAATTATACTATCGAATATGGACCAGCAGTTTGGAAGAGGTCTTATGCTCAAGATATTTTAAAACAGACTAGAACCTCACACTGAAAGAGAACCGCCAGGTGTTTAAGTTGGATTCAGGAATGGAAGATGAACAAGAGGTATTCTGATATATGCAAAATAACTGAAAAGCCCAGTAAGAAAAAAATTACAAAATCGGAAACCAACGTTTCATTGACTACTGTAACGTCTTTAAATGTATCAACCACAGAAATTGATGGAATGTCCTTAAAAATGAATGAACCAGGGCATCATATTGCTCTAACAAGCAAACAGATCAATGAACCAAAATTGACAGACTGGTTCCACATCAGCACAAGGGGTTACATGCTTGTTAAACGTATGTGCAGAACATATAAAAGAAACAGGGCTGTAAGATGTTAAGCATAGATTCGAAATTAGTGCAAGACACAACTGTTACCTTAACAAATATAAGAACTGAACAGTATATAAAAGTGAGAATGTTAAAGACTGATGCCTTTAAAACATGGTGTAGAAGTGTTTCATGAGTATCTTGAATGAAAGAATAGAGACAAATTGATTTTTAAATCAAGCCATTTCCTGCTTAAAGTGACCAAATAAATACATAATAAAAATAAATAAATGAACATTTGGGGAATTTTAACAGAAGAGCCAATTCAGTGTAAACAAGAAATATGTTTGGAATTGAAGGCAAAGAGGAACAGGGCAGTCAGCACCAATATGAATGAAAAAATTGATGACATTATTTTTGTCCAAAGACACAAACAAAAGACACAATATACTAAGGTAACACTATCCACATGACCAAGTCAAGACTTAATAAAATAAATAAAGAAATAAAATAATATAAAATAAAATAATAAGGTTTTAGGGTAATTTTGAACAACTCCTTGTCAATTAGGCAACTAAATGACAGCTTTAATCTAAAGCACGTTTTAGATCCTTCAGGCAGGTAGAGAATATATATGCCACAAAACCCCAACTTGGCATCTTACTGGGGTGTAACGAAAGCTTAACCATACAGGGAGAAACAACACTTCACAACAGCTCTATCGTCTGCTCTGCTAGGTCAACAAACAGCCTAATCTTCCCTAAAGCCAAACGTCAATTATCTCCTTGCTGTCTTAAATAAAGCACCTGACACTCCCCAGAGTGACACATATCAATACCAATCTGACAGCCCCCGCTGCCACCTCCACAACGGAGGAGACAAACTGCACCTGCCTCACTGTGGGACATGCATCTGCTCTCTGGTTCTCCCCTGAAGAGAACACACACTCCCACCCACAAACACCCCCCCACACACACACCTCTCTTCCTCTCTCTCACTTATTACTCCTCTTCCTGTCTCTGCTAAGTGCCCTGTGCTATTTTCTGGAGCCCATTATTATATTCATTTCAGCGCAGCATCTGAGGCCTGTTGGACTGGTACCTGGGGCTCCAGAGCTGGCTGCTGTATGGTGATTCGACATGACACTTTGACAGAGAGCAGGGAGAGACGGGATGGAAAGAAAAGAACAAGGGCTGTAGAGATGTGCTACAGGGGCTGCGCCTTGCGTGGGTGCAGGGGGTGCCCATCCTGAGCCACAGCGCATCGCTGGAAGGGCGGTGTCACTATGACAGAGTGCGGGCATCAGTCAGACTGAAGCTTCATCCGACTGGAGTGCATCAATCTCCGGCCTTAATGCAAATGGACACAGTAAAATATCCTTTAACACAGAGCGCCACTTTCTCTACCCTCACACAGTCATTAACTGCAGGGGAACCTCTGGTCTGGAAGGGTTCTTTCATCTTTAGATACACTCATCTTCAAACTCACACTCAGAGGTGTCTAGAAGAATGACAAGTGAGGCTGTTTACCTGTGAATATACACAGTGTGTTCAGTACCTACCAATTTCAGCAGCTTCTCAGCAGTTTCTCCCAGTACTCACCCATCATAGTGCCCTCTCAGCAGTTTAGTTCAGTATCTAACACATTTAGTACCTTCTCAGAAGATTATTTCAGTACCGGCCACTTTCTGTGGCATCTCAGCAGTTTTTTTTAGTTCTCACCAATTTTTAGTACCCTCTGAGCATTTAATATCTACCACTTTCAGTACCTTCTCAGCAGATTCTTTTAGTACATTCTCAGCAGATTTCAGTGATTTTTTTTCACTTTCAGTTATTACATATTTTTACAGATATTTTCCATACCCATCAGTTCTCACCAGCACTCACTGCTCTCAGGAACTTTGTCTAATAAGAAAATTGAAGAATGTAGAGCTCAAAACATAATCATTTTAAATGGGATCACTTTAATACTATTAAAATGACAACAGAATTGAAATCCATGGATAGGCTTGGAGTCGCAGCTATAAATGGTACTAATATAGTGAAGGCCTGCAGACAGCATTCTTCCAGTCCAGCGCAAGAGAGAGACAAACTAATATTCTAGTGAATTATAATAGATGATCCCACAAGGCTGATGGATGAAGGCAGGGCTATGATAGGGTTGTATTGTTGCCTCCCTTTAATACCCAGCATCCATGCCCTCTTCTTAATGGATGCCTATACTGTATGTCTCCTCGCACTAATTAATTTGACATATCCAGCGTCCATATGCAGCAGGAGCAGGCTCTAGAGGAAGAGCCTGATTAACGACATAACAGTAGCATTGAAGGGTCCTCTCCCCTTTCCCATCTATCGCTCTTTTCCTTTCTTGCTCTCTCTCTCTCTCTCTCTCTCTGTTTCTCTCTTTCATGCTCTCTCTCTCCTACCCTCTTCCTCTCTCCTGACATGCTCAGACCATCATCAGCACCCTGCACATCCCCTGACAGGTGGAATAATAACGGTCATACATCACTGCCCCCGAAAAGTCCAATAACCTAAATCTTCACTTGCCTCACAGCCCAGGACTCAATTACTTTATTGACATGTAATCTTCATAAGGGGAGAAATATTGAGCATGTAAGGTCAGTCGGTTATGAAGACATATTATCATATTATCTGCATGGGGGTTGTAGGGGCTAGGACCTGACAAAGCTAATTATAATCGTACATGTTACAGGACTCAAAGCACATTATGCGCTTGGCTGCATGAGTAAGCCCGGGCTGAGGAAGAGAGGGACAGAGGATGGAATTGCAAACCTAATAGTGACTGTATGTCCTTAAAACCTCTGATCCTTCCATTTGTGACGTGGACTTCTAAATCTCAAAAGTAAAAATATCCACCTATGCTTTCAGAGAATGTCTCAGTACTAAAGTAGGAACAAAAAAGCCAACCTTTATTGGAGCAAAACAAATAATGCTACCTAAAGAAGGGCTTAAAGTTCAGCGGATATCAGTTCTGATTAGTGCAGTGACTTGAACAGCTCCACGGCCCAAATGTCACAGTTAGTTAGTGATTCTGGAAGCTCGGCCTGTGGCTCTTTCACCTTCCTCCCCTCCTCTCTCCCAAGGTTAGTTTAATATCATTCCTGGCATTGCAATTCACTTTACTGAAGAAAGAAACAAAACAACAAGTATAGTTAAAAAACCTATATAATAATATGGCTGAACTGCATTTTTCATAGGAAATGCAATTATTTTATGAGGCTACATGAAACATATCAGGCAGTTCTTGGTATTTCAGTCACTGTGGTGTTTTAGCTACTTCTGATTTAGTGAATAAATGCTTTGAGACAAATACGATGCGGTTTTTAGTAGAAAAGCCATGGCCAGTGGGAGGCATAAAAGCGGAGTGCTGCCCTGAAACAGGCTAGGAACAGAGCAACTGGGTCACCGCGTGTGAGTGTGGCTTTGGGGGGGAAAAATCCTACTGCAGGACATGTGTGTTCATTTCAATTCATTTCATTTCATGCCATTTTCCTCCTTTATTTGCCGCTTCCTTTCCTGAATCAATTGCACTGAAGCAGTATATCAGGCTATGCCCAATTGTGAAACACAGTTTGCTGGAGGTGGTACAATTTTCCCAAGCTCCCGGGGGATAGCGGTTAGCATAGACTTAATGGTGTCAAGTGCAGAGGCATATTTTAACTCTTCTCACAGGGCAAGCCTATTTGCAACAATTCAGGCCTTCAGAAATGTTCCATTACTGCACATTTTCACACTGTTCCCCATACCATAATCACTTTTAGTTGTCAGCATTTGGGAAATGGACACATATAAAGGCATCCATAAAGAGCACAAAACCTGCATCCAAATCAGGAAATTTCTGGAGAATAACTTTAGCACATCCAACTGGAAACTAGACCAAGATGAAAAAAAAAACAGGAATATTCTCTTTTGAGCTTATGTACTGTATGAAGTTTGGCATTTATGAAACCACACATTTCATTTATTCATTTAATAACTTAATAGCAAGCTTCCAAAGCACAAGGCATTCAGGGTCAGATCATTCTTCAGTTGTAATACGACAGCAGTCAAATTTAATACAGACGTATTTGCTTGACTAGGTGACCTGAAGTGGAGTGGTTAAACCACAAGCAAAATTGAAAAAGCAAGATTTCCTAGGGAAATGAGGAGAGTACTGCTTCAAACGACTGCAATCTGGAATTAATTTCAGTGTCTGACCTCTATGACTCAGTCAACTCAACAGTCTTACAGCGACACAACATGTCAGAAATGATAACTCAATCAAATTATGACGGTAACAGAACATGTCCGGTTATATTAGAATGATGGAGAAACCTGCTCTCTCCGTTTGGAACAACTTCATCAGCAAATTGCACTGAGAGGTTAGAAAGGGAGCTGGAGATGAAAGCCTATTGTGACAATAATAATAATAATAATATTAATAATAATAATAATAAGAAGAAGAAGAAGAAGAAGAAGAAGAAGAAGAAGAAGAAGAAGAAGAAGAATGATAATCATAATGATAATGATCATCATCATCATCATCATCATCATCATCATCATGCAATTCAGAATCCACAACTCACATTCAGCAAAAAAAGGGCAGTACTGATACTATCCCAGCTACTGTATAGCAAATAGTAAACATCAAATCCTCATCATTGGGTTTTGAAGCCCAAATTCTTCATAGAAAATGACATTAAAGGCAAAATATCAATTATCCTGTTCAAGAATGGAGTGGTGCATAATTCTACCTGATTAATTTAAGCCCCACCCACCTTGCAAGCAGTAGCTTGTGTTCAAACATCAGTGCCTGGTGATTGTACACCCAGGTATAGGCAGTGACAATAAATCAGTGGATTTACCAGTGAGCAAGAAAACAGTTTAGACAACAGCCCAATGGAGCTTGATATAATTGACAGATGAGCTTTGTCCCTTCCACCACAATGGCTGCAGCCCACAAATTATGTGGGAATGGGTGGGGGATGAGGGGGAGGGTCAAAGGACCGAGAGGAGGATGATGTGTCACTTATGGATTTAGATGACTTATGAAGTCAAGCTTTCTCTTGTGTCCCTCCTAAATCACAGAAATTCTATACACTATGAACAGTTCTATGCAATGCTCAGAGATACATTTACAATGCCATGCTGATAACTCAGATGTATTGAAATTGCCCCCAGATACATCTAGCGGTGTGACTAACAGATATGGGATTAATTCATAACAGCCCACTGGACAGGAGCTTGGGCGGTATGTTTCTCTGAACATATTTTCACCTGGTTAAGATGATTAATATCCCCAATAAACTCACAGTATACAAGTAAAAGAGAATGATCGAAGCTGTCACAAAATTAATTGATATAATTTGTAATTTAATTGTGGACTAAATCGCGTTCACACAAACAAATGCTGGAGAGAAAACCTTACATAAGTATGAATCATAAATACTTCCCGTGCGTATCTTCCATGGTTCTGAATTATGACTTTTTGGCGTGTTTTCCTCTTCCTGAGAGGGGCATTTATCTTAATAAACATTTCCACTGGCTCCGTCACATGATCATTATAATGCAATCAGGATTCATTGTGCAGAGATCAGTTTCGCCTTCAGAATGACAAGTTGCTCAACATCTGCCAGGACTTCAGTGTCTCAGCATCTGAGCAAACTGAGGAACCTCCTGACATGAGCAGAGTCATCCGTATCAACCCAAGCAAAAAGGAGAAACTCGAGGACCCAGCATCGATCCTGCTGTAAAAATACCCAAACCATATGGTCTGCCTGTTTCCTCATAAATTACAATGATAAAGTCCTGAGTTTCGAAACTATGAAAGCCACACCAACCTGCACTACACTCTTGGCACAACTAGAAGCACACAGGAAACACAAGCCTGCATCTCAGATGTCCCAAACACACGTCACAAATCACTCACCAGTATGAATAATGCTCTGACTGCATTAGCAATCGCTTTCGGAGCTGATTAGAAAATGAGCATGGGGTTTCCATTTGTGTGATATATTCTCTGTCAGTCTGCTCGGATGGGCCAGCAGTGCTGGGAAGCACACCAAAGTTGCAGGTATTTCGAGTATGTTATTGGAACTAGGCTGGGATGATTGGCGAGGCCTCATGTCCTTGTCCATCATGCTGGCATTTTCTCAGCCCAGCATGAGGTATCACTTAACATTCACACATGCTCTGGTGTGTGTGTGTGTGTGTGTGTGTGTATGTAAATAGATGGTTCAGAAATCCATCCAGGTTGGCCCTGTCACAGTGTTGGTAACACCTCATAATCAGCAATTGTTTTACATACAGACCAACTGCCCTAATTATTTGAAACTGTCCTAATAATTTAACTAACTGTCCTAATTTTTTGATTGGTTCATCAGAGCGATGAGAAATGTATATTTCTATTAATAAATCTCAAATCTATGAAGTTGAATTCTTATAGGTCACATTCATTACAAATGTGTGATAGTAACATGTTTTATGACATTAAAAGCTGTTTTGCAGAAAAGCTAGTATGTTTAAAATATATTTTTATTTAATATTTCTCTTTAGTTTCAAGAACATCATTTAGTATTAGCTGAAAACTTGATTTTTTCCATATATTTTCCATTTTTATTTAAAAGAATAAGCTTTTAGCATCTACTATTACTTTTAATATTGCTTTTCTTTTTCTTTTACAGAAAATGAGGAAACATCTTGAACCTCAGGTTATGAAATAAATGCAAATGCATCTAAAACTATCTGTGTATGTAAGAAGTAACTAGTGTGTCCTCTTAACTTTGATATCTTGAATACTATCCTAGAAAGGAATGTTTAATGGACATAATATTAAAAATTTGGCTACAATTAGGATCAGAACACGTATTTGGTCCCAGAGGAAACTGCTTAATACCTCAATTAATACACACAAGTCACAGCAGTACTGGCTATATTTACATTACCAGGCTGCAGAACTTGTGTGTCTCTGATCAGATGTAATACCAAAACATAATGAGGGTAAAACACACACATTTATGACTTAATAATGTCACAGGGATTTGATATTTTCAAAGATGCGTGAACACAAAAAACAAAAAAAAATCTGAAATGATTTCATATGGAGCTTTGGATCAGATTCATGTCCGATGTGTGGGTCTATTGCAAACGATGGCATATAAAGGTGGAGAGATTTGATCTTAGAAGTTTAGGCCTTTTACAAGTCACTGAGTAATTTTTGGGATTCACTGTATAAGTTCAATTAAATAACAAATTGGTCTCTGGTAAAACAGCATTCTCAGAGCAAAACAGAAGAGAAAATGGAGCCATAACTATTCCCCTAGTATTTAGAGGTAATGAAGGCTAACAGCATTATTTCAAAGCCGATCTCTTCACCTCTCCATCTAGAAAACTAAACAAAACAATAATCACTTCTGTGGCACCTTAAACATCAATCGTGATTTGGTCCTGGGAGACGATTTTTCTTGCATTGCACTCCATTCCCAAGGTGCATTTAAGCCTCCCTAATTTGACTGTAACATGCCCTGTTAACCTGCCCTCATCAAGAAGAGAATATCATGCGCTTTCATATTCAAATGCTCGAAAAAGGTAAAAACAAAAACCTTAAACAAAATAAAAATAAACACTATGCCTTCTTGACAGCGCCACCTTTCTCTTGAAAAGTTCTTCCTCTTTTAATGGGAGTCTCTCATGAGTGGCTCTTCAGAGACTCATTCGACTACATCAAACAGTAGAGCACGAGAGCGAGAGGGAAGAAAAACCACAATGGTATCACTGACACATCCTCAAATCCGACACAAACAGAATTATTCAGCGAATGCAGAGGCATTCTATAGGAGTAATGGCACTGAGGAAAGGGGAAGGCATCTCAAAGCAGTTTAAAGATGGCAAGGCAGAGTTCAGCAGTTGAAGCTGTCAGGGAAGTTAAGTCTGTCCTGCTGTTTTAATCTGTGCTCTGAAGTGAGAGAGATATTGGGGGGGGGGGGGGGGGGCCCCCCCCACCCCCCCCAACCCTCACCCCACCCCCCCCCCCCCCCCCCCCCCCCCCCCCCCCCCCCCCCCCCCCCCCCCACTCCAGCCTCAGTGACAAACAGGACTGCTCTGGCTGCCTCACCAAAGAATTCGATCCCATCTCTCCCCCTCTTCTTTTCTCTTGTTCCCTCTCTCTCACTTGTTCTCTCTCTCTTTCTCTCTGATAGGCGGTGAAGAATGGCCAGAATGGCCTGGCTCTTCCTCTATCCCTGCCATTAATCTCCATCTCCAGACTAATGGATATTCATGCTCCTTTGCCAGAGAAGTCCTGGGAGGCCCACTGGATCCCCTCTGACAGAAATCATATCATATCATCTCATTCCGACAGAGAAAACAAAAGCTGTCTTCACAAAAAGAAAGGCCAAAAAAAAAGCCCACTGGCAGATGCTCCACAGGCCTGTACGCCTGTCGAAGGCTCAGCTTAAAGGGTCCATAACAGAGAACATCAGATATGCCTGACTTTTCTGAAATAAAGGAGTTTGATATAGAATAGAAACATTGCTAAAGTTTCAGTATGTACCATTCTATACTGTCTGTGTAATCCAAGCTGCAAAACTGAATTCTTTAATGGTATATATATGTATAT
>JBBKCR010000141.1:10926343-10947988 GCA_037577295.1 Ladigesia roloffi | reverse complement strand
TATATGTAAATGTTTTTTAAAACATCAGAAACCAGTGAATTCAAAAACCTGTTTTGCAGGGTAATTTTAATACCTGACCAATATGGACCGACAGTGAATGTAACTTTTCTAAATTTCAGCAACATTTATATGCTACATCCAACTTTATTACTTATTTAACTTATTATTTACATTTAACGAGTTATTTAAACTTTCACATGTCATTTACAAAACATTACTCTTTAAAAGACCAAAGACCAAGATTAAAAGATTATAGGAAAGTTGTTCCTTAAATACACCCTTTTTTGAAGAGCAAGAAGGGGAGCAAGAACAACTATTGGAGCTCAAAGAGCTTGAGACAGCCATGCAATTCTCTAAAGGTTCAAAGCCAAACTGCTTTAAAAAAAGTTACAACCGAGAATCAGGCTTGAATCTTTCCTCTCTTCCCTATTCGCTGCTACGCTGTGTCTTTACAGAGTGAGCCAATGTATTGCCATTATTGTAACATACTTACTTCAGTCAGCCGATAAGCCGTTAAAAGGAATGCAGAAACTGCTCGGTGACGCACACATAAAAGTCAAACAATTATCCACAGGCTATGAGGTACATGTAAACAACAAGTTATCCCTTCAGTTTCTACAGAAGGAACTAGCCCATATTGGAACACACAATATTGATTCTTTCTCTGATGTGCAGTTCAAGAGAAAGTGCATAAAAAAAAACAGCCGCCATTTTGACCGGGTTCCCCACAGGGCCGCAGAGAGCACTCACTCTCAGCACCAAAGAGAAGGAGGCCTGTCATGTCTGGTGTGATGAGCACAAAGCCTGGCCGTGGCCTGCAGTGCCAGAGAGGCATCTGGCCCAACAGCGGCCTGGAAACAAACAGCCTCTCAACTATCTGACAGACAAGCAGAGAGCTCCAACCAACCCCACACACAAGACAGGTGTCAGCCAGTCATGACATTCATGACACGCAGCGTGACCAAAAAACAAAGGGAAAAAAAAGGCTGATGAAAGTCATGATTTTTTTTTATGATCAGAGTTTGTGTCTACTTTATAGCAGTCCCTCTTTTTCAAAAGGTAGGAGATGCAAATGCTTTTATCACAAATGATCTATGTGGCTGCACTCTTAAAAATGGATGCCATGAACCACTTCTGCTGTCGGTGTTATGGAAGGCTTATGGTCGTTGCCTTGTGGCCTTATGAATGTCACCCATCGATAAAGTTTCTCAGGTATTTCTTTAAAGCACATTTTTTGTGAGATGAAGATTAATGACCTTAAAATCCTTATCAAGCTGAAAAACCACCCACATAATATAAATGTCCTTTAACAATTTTTCTAAAACTGTGGAGAGGTGGAGAAGTGTTTAGGACCCTTTCTTTTTTTAAGTTTATTTTAACTAAGGCTTAGAGAATCAACAGAATAAATCTACTGAGAGGACACATTATCTTCAGCGGCAAAAGAAAACAGTGAGCCAGAGAGCTGTCTGGAATGCAGATGACAAAGGCTCTCAGTTGTCTGGAAATCCGATGAGTTATGACAGGATATAGTAAAGCTATCTGATGCGCCGGCTGCGGATTGCTTTACGGGGGGAGAAAAGGGCCAAGTCCCCTGCGCTTTGGGCTGAGGTGTGATGAAAGTGGGGGCTGTGACGCTTATCACGTTACCTCAAACAAGCCTGCTGATTGATGCTGCCAGTTGGCAGACAAACAAGGTGGATGCGATGTCTATTGTGCTACCAGCTGCCTACTGTGTCCCCATGCCAATATCAGGTGATATTCCGGTGAAACAATGTTTTAGCCCATGTCACAGCTCACGGTTACAGTTGTGACTTTTCTTTAGTGAAGGGAGAAAAGGAGGTTTACAGGATGGGCTGTTCAGCCAGTCGCCAGTTTGCAATCCAGTGCCTGGCTGGCTGTAGCTGATCTGGAGCCTGGCCCTGTCTGGCCAGAGCAGGAGAGGGGAGCAACACATGCTTCAGAGAAAAAGTGTTCTACCCTACATCCACCTTTCTGTCAAAAAAACCCAGCGGCGCTGCCGTGCCCCCCTGCCCCCGCCCCAGCGTTCTGAGCTGACTGATCAAATGCAACACACTGCACGGGCGGACACTGAGAAAGCACATCCTGCACAAGACAAAAGCTGTCCTGTGTTTGGTCAGAGACAACACAGGCTTCAGATAACAACACACGGGAACCTTACACTATCAGCCGAGAAAAAGAAAAACAGGAAAAAGGAAGTGTCATCATTTGACTTGACATCAGTGAGGAATAAGGTTTTAGACATCTAGGCTGGTTCATGTTTGAATATTAACATGGCTGAACTAGCCCTGGTAATACTTTAATCCGTGCTATTAGCCCATGCCTGTATTATTCAAGAGCCAACATTTATATGGCAAAAATTCTCCACTCCAGTTCAGCCCTGAATTAAAATGTCAGTGGTTTATGGCACTTTGGACCCATTTCAAGCCCTTAAATATGTGACAGTCTTATTCAGGGCAGAGGGGCCATGAATCTGTCAACTTCTTGCCCGGTGCCAGCTCTGCGAAGGTCACATGTTGGATATTAATAGCTGGCCACTAATGTCAGAAGTCACTGCTGTCTGTGGCACCTATGCGGTGTACAGTTAATTAAAAAACAAGGTGAAGCCCATTCCATCAGTTAACAAGGTAAACCTTCCTCTCCGGTAACAGATGTTTAACAGAGGCTATTTATTACCTCACCGCCATGAGGAAGTCCAGGCAGTGACACAAACTATGCACACATGAGTCCAATCTAAATATAAACCAGCCGAAATGGCATTCAGCAAAAGGTTTTTATTGTTTTAAAAATAAATCCTGAGGCCTAGAGCCTTACACAGGCTGAGCTAACCCAGCTAACTCTGCTAGCAAACATGGAGTAGTAGTTGATATTGTTCTCCAGCAGTGCAGCACAGAGATTATGCCTGTCTTTCTCTCTAGACCAAGCTAGGGATGAACAGAGTGTGAGTGTCACTTGACCCAGCTGGCCTGAGGCTGACCCCAGAGGCACCAGAACTAGTGGGAGGCCTGTGTTCTGACGGCTCTGAGCCCCTAGCCTTTCATACGTTGAATGGGGAAAGTGAGCCTTTCTCTCTTTCACTCCCTTTCAGCCCAGTGAAGAGAGCTGCTGAATAATGAGTGGCGGGGGGATCAATCCTCTTAACAACAAACCACTCCCACACCTGAAAGGGCTAGCAGCAAAATCACACCTCCAGTAGTTATGCTCTATAGCTCAAACATTCCAATGTATTCAACCTTTAGAAAGGGAGAGTTGTTATCCTGCTATTTTGCACTTAATTTACATGACCATTTTAGTCACAGTTAAAACTACATGTAATAATATTGTGAACAACACACTAAACTTATATTTAGTATGTAATTATCCAGTTACAGTGTGTACTGTATAGCTCTGCATTACTGTGTACTGTATAAACAAGCATTCATACTGCATGTATTACTTTTTCCAATTGTAACAATGTTAAGCATATGACAAATACGATGCAAAAATGTATCTCATACGTTCTGCACAACAAAGTTAACCTCTTCTATTCTACTTACAAACAAAAAACAGTTGAACACAAAAAACGACTTAAAGTTAGGAATCTGGTTACTCATTAAATTCATTCAACAATTTATATTACATCTATAGCCTTAATTCGAATTTGTAATGGTTAATTCTTAAATATGACTGCGTCAGACTTTACTGAAATGCATTTTGTTCAGCCCACAGTGATGCCACAGAGGCCTCTTTTGATTAGCACTACAGGCCATGATGTCAGCCTGTTAATGAGTTGTCAGGCTACAGGCAGGGAGGACATAAAGCTTTAATGCAATGCTCTGGTCCAGTTAATCTCCTGTGGGCCCTGCCTGTTTGTTCTCAGATGGAGAAGTCAAACTGATCCGAAACCCGGCCCCACTGCCTCCCGTGGGCCAACAGCCCTAGGCTGAGGTGTCAGCTCTACCTGTTCGGGCAGGTTTCCCCTGCATGACCCTCCGCTAGTCCTGTCACACATATATTATACATCTGAATGACTCCCGAGGAGAGAGGGAGGAACAAAAAATTTAGAAGGAGTGAAAAGGTAAACAGACATGGAGAGATGTTATTACAGTCCATGTCAAATGCTAATCATGTCCCGCACAATTATGTGGTTTTACTTGCTCAGGTTTCTCATTAATCACTCCCAGATTCTGTCACCTAAACATCCCCAGCTTAGCCATTCTCTCCAGCTTGAGACTTTAGTGCAGACTCTCAGCAGCCCTTCACTCTCTCCAGACGCCAGCGGCCTGTTTATTTACTGCTGCATCTGTTAATAGCCAATGGATTCATTGCAAATAAAAGTCAGCACTGTCACACTGCTAAACAGTCGTTCGATCCCTTGTCCCATAAATGTTAAAATATTAATTGACTAATGCAATTCTGTAACAGGAATAGTTAGAGTGTATGCACACTGTGCATGATGCACTGAAAGTGACTGACTGTTTTAAATATTTTGCTACATCTACATCCCTTCTGACATCTTGCAATGCTCTGCTATATATGGAGGGGACAATGCTGGGGGACGCACTGCCACTCGCTCATCTAAAAACTGTCTAAATAAATGCATGCTCATGTTTGGGGCATTACATTTAACAGTTAGATTAAAAGAATTTCTTAAATTTGAATCTCATTCTGTCAACAGATTTCCCCCATGCTGTCTTTACATAACAGGGGGTCAAAAGAATGTGAAGGTTATTCTCGCTTGAATCAAAATAAATAACGCTCAAGAGGGCTTCTCCCTGTCGCATGGTGTCTTAATGATGCAAAGTTAACACACACAAAATAACAGTGTCTCCCAGTGTTGACAGCCTCAGAAATAATTGACCAATATGTTGCAAGCTGAGATATAGTGGGCTGAGAATCCAATCCTGCAGCTGACAAGATGCATTGAGCATGCCACTAAATTCTGCATTATACACAAAGCAGTGGCAGGTCAGGAAGCTGACTCCTGCAGGCCATTATGTGATGCCATCAATGAGGCTAAATTACCTGCCTCTCCACAATATGCTCCAGTTAACTAATTTCCTGACAGCTCGCTGTCTCACAAGAAAAGCAGCAAATTCACTAGCTGTCAGCTGCCTGATGGACTAGTCCTCTTTTTTAATCCCTTCTTCTTTTTTAGATGACACCTCCCAGATGCCTTTTCAGCAAATATTGTACAGGTTACCAATGAAAATGCATAAACAAACAAGGTAACAGGCAAATTCTGACAAAAAGTAACCCACACACACATATATATGTGGCATTACATTAAAAACATCTGCCTAATCTTGAGTAGATTCCCCTCGTGGCGACACAGCATTGGCTCATCAAATTATGGACTCTCTTGGACCTCTGGGAGTTCTCACTGGATTGGATAAGTAAATCCATCATATCCCACAAATGTTCTATTGGATTGAAATTTGAAGGCCATGTCAACACCATGAAGTTTTTGTCATGTTCCTCAAACTAATCCGGAACTGGTGGCATGCAGCATAAAAAAAACTGTGGCATGAAGCATAATCCTGCTGAAAGAGTCCATTGCCATTAAGAAAAAGAACTGCCATGAAGGAGTCTACTTGCCTAGAGCATCACATAGCCGTCTTCCCATAATGCATCACGTCACATGGTAAACAACACACATGCATTCAAATGATGGGATGTAAAAAAAAACATAAATTATAAGACTAGGGCAGCATGTTCCATGTCTGATGCTCTCATGGCCCTTGAGGCAATTTTAGGCAGTTGACAGGGGCCCGAATGGGCATTCTGATTGGTCTGAGACTGCACAGCCTCAAATACAGTCCTACTACCTTTATATCATAGACAGCATGAACTTTTTTCAGCAATTTTTGTCATAGTAGCTCTTCTTTGGGATCACCACAGACAAATAGATATGGATGGGTGTGCAATCACTATTTGGCCTTTTAAAAAGTCGTTCAGATATTTAGACATTTTTCATGTTTCTAACACATCAAATAAAAAAATTAACTGTTAAATTGCTGCGTAATACATCCCATCAATTGACAAGTACCACTATAAAAAGACATGTTATGTGTGTGTGTGTGTGTACACATAAATATACATATATATGTATATAATGTACTTATATAAAAAAAACTTTCACCATAAGGACAGATAAAGCAAATGTTCAGGTAGACAAAGTCTAGCGTTCCTCTGCCTGAAACTGAGCTGCCAGTGACAGCAGCCCACATCACAATAGAGCTGTCGCTGTGAAGACATCCTTAAAGCCAGACCACATTACCAAACAATGCCTTCCTACAAAAAGACACCCACTAAGGAGCAGAACTGTGTCTGCTTAAAGTTCACAATGCTGTGCCAGGATCTGTCTGCTGTTTGCTGTTTCTCTCTTTTCTCTTCTGTAGAATGTGTATGCTCTTTTTCAGAGGTGGGCTATCATCATCTCAGGAATGACAGTAGGTGGAAACGCTATCTTTCATTACATACAGCATAAATAGTGTAATCTATCAGGCCTGTCAATCAGGATGATTGATTACAGGCTGTCAGTGAGGAGAGTGACATATTAGAAAAGTTTTGTTAACAATGCCTATTGCACGTAGGGCCTGCCACAGAGGCGAGTGATTAATGTGTTGTCAGGCTGTAATCCCACACCGCTGGCTAATGAGGCAAGAATTTATCATCTTTACAGAGTGGCAGATGTCAAAAGGAAAGGAATCCAAGTGCTGGAAACAATATACTTTTTCTTACCGGCCCTGATGTGTCTGACAAGCTTTAAAAACCACAAAGAGGCCCTGTGTAAGCACCAACTTGAATAGACAACTTTGCTGTTGGCGTCCTGGTTGAATTCTGCAAGTCAACAACCATTGTTCTGAGTTCCCATAAATTCAGTCCACTTTTTTACCTCTGGCCAGGCACATTGTAAAAATACTGCTACAACAAGCTCTTTTCAACCAGACAAGCTATTGGTTTGATTCAGTTAGTCAGTATTTAGTGTTTAGTTTGTAAATCGGAAGATTAACACACACATTAAGTTCTTAAACTGAAAGAACCATAGCTTAGTTCTTCACTGTCCTAACTACATAACTTCTATTTTAGGTTCATAATGAAGTTACAGTTATTAAACAATTAGTCCTATGATTAATAGCTGCATAATAACTTAATATTACATAATTTAACAAATCACTAACAGAAAAGCCCCTGCTTTACAGGCTATTGGAAGCATGTTGAACGTTTTTGTCGGCTGTTTTCAGCAGAGCTAGCCGGGAGCAGTAAAGGAGCTGTGTGTGAATTGAGACTAGTCCTTGTTTGGGCATGGCTGGTTTCGGTAATGGAGTCCCTGCTGCCCCACAGGCTCCAGCACCCCTGGAGGTCCGCGACTGCACGCCCCCAGAGGGAGCCTCTGACACTGAGTGAGAAAAGCTTCAAGACCCCCCGGGAAAGAATACTACTCAATCTCTGTCACAGCCACTTTCTCATCAAGTAAACACTGTATATGCTTAGTGCTGATCATTAGGATTCAACACACTGACTGTGCATGAATATCGAGTTCACTTAACCGTTCAATGTAACTGAAACAAGGTTCAGTTTTACATATGACCTTGATGCATTTTCAAACGTCACATTTCAAAGACTTTGGAAAACTGCTGTTGATGCTCCTTACTTGCATATAATCACTTTTTCGCGTGCAAGGATTGCACATAAACTGTTGTCTTGTTGATACATTTCTCTCATTCTCTTTTTCTCTCTGAGGTCAGAGATATCCTTATCCTTGAGAGGATTGACTGGGAAATAAATTACTATCAGCATCCCCTCACACTAATGAAACCCAAATTAAGTGTTACAATGGTAACAGAGGCGACACGGGTCCATTTGCATGTGTATATAAATCATGATGACACAATTAGCGTTAGCGATACAATCAGATGCAGGATTACTTTAAATATGCCTAATGATCTGGCTTCATCTAAACTCCGGCTCTGGCATGGTCCCGAGAAACACGGCATGCACACACACACACTGAATCCTTTCAGAATAAGCCATCTGTGTTTAATTAGGCTGGCAGCATCTTACAATCATCAGAGGAAAACTGAAAAGTTAAACTGTAATTAAACTATGAGAACTGGCGCTGCGGGACGTGCTTGGTGTGCCTCTGTAATTGCAAAAACATCACCGGGTAAGCACTGTAACTGAAGTGAAACAGCAACTCACTTAGCATCAGCATAACTCGGTGTCTCCCAACTCTGGTCCTGGAAGGCCGCAGCCCAGCACAGTTTGGTGGTTTTCTTGTACACCTGATTCGTTTTATCAGTTAATTACCAGGTTCATGAGGCGAATCAGAGCAAGGATATCATCAAACAGTTTGGAATTGCAGCCATCCAGGACCAGAAATGGACACCCCTAGTCAACTAAAACTGTCTACCACAACATATACTACAAAGAAGGTGCTGTTGCAAATGCCCAGTTTTATGGAGTCTAAAGCACATGCAGGTCGCAATGCATGTTACAAACATTATTGTTTTCCTTATAGTGTTCTATTTGCTTATAATTACAAAACTACATATTTATTTATGAGTCAATTACTTCCTCATTCTGTTTTGACTGGTCTTAGACTGCATTTATGGCTTATTTATGTTTGTTTCAATGTTAAGCAAGGAAAGAACGCTTAAATACCTTTTCCTCTTTCAAAAGAAAATACATAAATACATATTAAAAGCTTTTTATCAAATTTTCAACGAACAACGAACTTCAAATAATGAGATATGAGAATATTCAAAAAATCAACATTTAGAAGTTCTGTTAACTAGGAATAACTATATATAAATATAACTACATATATATGAGTGCAGAAAGACTGTACATTGTTTTATGTTGTATGCTATTTATTATAAATATTTGTTGATGGAATAACATGTCTTGACCCTGTAAAAGCAGTAGGCTGACCAAATGAATGACTTAGCTATAAATAAGAAATAAATGTGTAATTTTCTACAGTACTCAAATGTATTTACTTGGAACATTTCATTCTATATGTAAAATACCCTTCTTTTTAAGCCAGACACACCCTGAGACACACTATTACTAAATGGGATGACACAATCTTAAAATGATATGTTTTCTTCCTACCACATGTCTTAGTTACTTCACAAAAGCAAGGGGCAACTGGGAAAACAAACGGAACCATCTCCTCTCACTTTTCGTTAAGCAGTGCAAATGGGAAACATCATCATGACTGTTCAAACAGAACTCCCCAGAAACCATCTGCTTGTTTTCAAGCTGAAATATGCAATGTACCACTTGTGTAATAAGAGTGACGTGACACTGAGGTCACCCGTCCATATCTTTCTGCTTTGTACTGGCTCATAAATCAATCATACTGCTATTACTAACAATTAACTGTGCTTTAAAGTTTTACAGTCTGTTTATGATGTGCAATGTCATCTGATTTATGTGGACACTGTGAGTCACTGACTCTAATTGCGAGTGTTTTTGTGGGCCTTGCCCTTGCTGCGACCTCCAGAGCTCCAGCTGCCAGAGCACTTTCAGCAGCTTCCAAACACCGCACTGCTGGACACCAGATCTGTCCCAAAGCTCGTCCCATAGGACAGATGGGGAAAAGCCCAGGCTGTCCTTAGCCCTCTCCTACACGTGGAAGAGACAAGTAACCTCCTGGCTTTCCAACAAAGGTAATAATGGCCGGGTGAGGACGTTTTTTAGAGCTGTAGATAGCAGGAATCTGTAGGAGTGAGATGGAAAGGTGAAATCATGGCACACTCCTTAAAATAAATGTGACATACATAAAAAAAAACTGTTTGGAGTGATACCTAAGAAGAATCACTATTGGCTCCCATCAGCTGAGTGGTTCTTGAAAGAACTATTCACTGGAAGGCTGTTTATTCTATCAAAAGTTTTCCCTCTAAAGTCGTTTCAAAGCATCTCTTTTGAAAATGTTTTTAAACGGTCCATATAATGGAATGTTTAGAAATAAATAAATGGTTTATAAATGTATCATTCACTCCACAATTTATATAAAACACATACAGTAGCTGAAAATTTGAATTTTGCATTCAGTGTTTTTAATGTCACAAAAAATGCATTTCCATATGTACACTTAGTTATTTAGTATAAGTTAGTTTAGCATTATATACAAGTGTTTAATATCAGCAAAAGATTTGAAGGAAATCAAAACTAAAACACTAAAACTCCAATTACAAATGATCAAGTGTTTCCCAACTGCCTATACGTCTGTGCTGACTAGAAAAAAGGCATTTTATATTTAGCAAAAATGAATAACAGAAGAGTAAAAATGAGTAGTTCAGTCCAGTGCACACACCGCAGCTGAAATTGACTTCAGTTTGAGTTGGTGGCAGTTCATCATGTGGTAGTAACAAGTCTCTTTATTCCAAGTTGAGCCAATGGAGAATCTCAATACAACAAGAGATGTTCTGTCACATCCTACTTTCAGCACTGCATAACAAATATAGGTAAATCTGTCCACTGACAATGGTAATAAACCTCTGTTTCCAAGCAATCTATCTGCTGGAACTGCACTTCCCATTGAGAATGATATTTTTATAGCTGTCTCTGAGGAAAGATTTATCCCATAAAATGATTCAGCAAACACACTGAAGGCGCAGTGGCACTGAGCTCTATAGCCCCCTGTTTATTATGTTTGAACGCTTCAGGGAACTCATAATTCTCGAGCAAGGAGATGAATATGGCGACACTCTTTACCGGCTATACAAGAAAGATTACGAAGCGAGAGGAGGGGAAATTTTCCAGCGAACTTGGAGAGTGAATAAAGTAGCAATCAGTTGCCATGGGCCGTTTTCAGGTGGTCTGTCTTTGGTTGGTATCTGTTATTTTGCTGTCTTGTTATGAACTCCTATGTTGAGAGGCAGATTAATATGAAAAATGCACAGAGGAGATCCACTTCATAACTTTCCTGGATCTGCCAGCACGGATTACTAAGAGTGGGCTCTGTGTGACAAGAACTGATGGTACCTCGGTCCTGGCTCCAAATGCTCCAGTTGGGCCGTCTGCTTTTCATTACCCATGAGGGGGATGTGGGAGAAATCTTGTATCCCGATGAGAAAATCGAGTCAAACGCTTCATCCAAGCATAATCTAGCTGACATTTCAGAGCCATTATACTCTTACGTCGCTACCAAACATTATTTTGTTAAGGGAGTTGGAGAAGTTACTTCATGCTCTGTAAAAATGTGTGTTTTAGATGCTGATTTTGGTGAAACACTCAGGATCCTGACTGCTTGACAGCGTGTTTGCGCAGGTTGCCAAAATGTTGTCAAAGTGTTTTGATAGACATGGCTTGTTAACGTGCTGGCTTAAATAACATATGAAGGGCCCACAGTACTTTTGAGGAGCCAGGAGGAGCAGCCCACATACAACCACATGTATTTTTCTGAAAGCTGCCCAGCAACTCAATGTGGTTTCACGCCATCGCATTCCATGACCTCTGAGTCCTCTAAGAGAATTATCACATTATGGCATTCCTGCACGCCCAATTTCCCCAAAATACAGCTCAAGGCTTTCCACTTTCCTTCTCTTAACTGTGGCTTTTGGGGAGGGAAAAAAAGAAAGAGGAGGAAAAAAATCCTAAATAGCCCCTTTGAATCTCCTTGTTTACTGCAGGTACTTGTTTAAACCCTCTTTGTGTTGCTCAGATCACTCCCTCTCACCACTCAAGAAATCCAATAAAACATATTCCCAATTACGCTGTCCTCATAACTGCAGCTTGCAAAATGACCTTCCTCCTTTCCAAAGTGCATCAGCCATGCACAGACACCCGACAACAACAGCGAGACAGCTCATTTTCTACCACTTACATTAATATATAGTTTTAGGGCCATTGGTGCATGCTGGAAGGGAAAATCAATGCAGAAGCGAAAAGGATTTGTAACAGGCTATAATAAATGTCTCCTTGAGCTAAATGGCGCCCATGCTAAATATTTCAATACATTCGAAAATTGCAGCGTCACTTAAAAGTAGGAGATTTCTGTCAAGGCAAAAAAGAAAGTATCAATAATGGTTTTAAACACACAAAAAAAATCTTCCTGTGCTATTTTCTGGATACTCTGGCTACAATTTAAGAGCTTGGAAAAGGTTAAAATGCCCAAAAGTTATGCTGTTCATATCGTATTAGAGAGCGCTGATGTTTGATGAAAACCATGTGGTGTAGCCCAGCATAATGCCATAATGTCATGATTGAAAAGCAGCTTAAGTCACGGTCACACTCAATTCTAATGTAATTCAAAGCTCTCGAAAGTTCACCAGGGCCTCCAAACATTATGATAAACCATTTCCACAATGTGGAGAGAGGATCTAGGTAGTAACACTCACAGAGTTGTGCTTTGACAAACAAACTTATATAATGGCCATATATTTCTTGACACATATCGAGAAAAATCTAAATCTAAAAGTCTAATGGTCAATGGTCTAGTCCAGGCCTTTTGTTCATGGTACCGAACTGCATTTTGTTCCGTTACCAAAGTATGCCTTATAAAAACTGACTTCTACTTTCATTTCAAATATAGAAGTTCAGATGCTTGTTTACTTTTCTATCTCGGAAAAGATGTTCCATGGTGAAACTCTGCATGCTCTGTGCCTGAGCCTGCTGTTCTCTCTGCTAAAGCTGAATGGGGATCTAGCTTGAAATGAGAGCACTAATTACAGGCTGCTGTAACATTGTTAAAGCTCTGCGTGTCTTTAAATGTAAGACACCCCACTGGATGAAACATAAAAGCAAACACAAATAACTAATTATGGCATCATCTTCTGCCAGCGCTAGCTTGTCTCCAGTGCTTGTTAATTGGTGACCTGCACTATTGGTCAGCAGACAATCGGCACGATGATGAAGCCAATTAGAGCCGGAGAGTACACATGCCCCACAGAGCTTGTTGTGGCTGCCACATCATGTCTTATCTAACTCAAAACAAACGTGGTGGAAGCGCTGGCCTGACAGCTGTGGCACGGGACGTTCCAGCACGGCCAACTTTCTCTCTCTCTCTCTAACTCTCTTTCTGTCTCTCTCTCCCACTCTCCTTTCTCCAAACCCTCACACAAAGGCTGCTATTGTGTGGGGCCTAGTGCACCTCCACAGCACTAAAGCAGGGTTTAATCTGTTTAAGTGCGGGGCACGGCCCAGAGAGCATACGCACCCTTCTTATATCTGCTTCTTCTAGGTATGTTATAAAAAATGGCTTTAAACAAAAGCACAGCCTGCTGCTTTAAGCAGATTTATTATTCTGCCGTATTCAAGTGGATCGTTTTATTTATTTGATTATCTGCTCCCTGCAACACTTCACAATAATTCATAAGTTTCAGACCCTCACTGCATGTCCAGGAAGGGCGTTCTGATTTATTCGAGCAGAGTGGTTGCACAACACTTCGCTTCCTATTTCGCGACCAACAAAGCCCGCGCCGAACTGCAAACATGCCAGAATGAGGTTAACTCATCACACTGCCTCGCCTTTCTTCTTTGCCACTTTAATGCTGAATCAAATGAGTGACTCCGGCATCTTGAAAACAAGACAATAAACTGCTCGTCTCACTTTGGCTGGGTGTTTGCAATGACGCTCCGTTCTCTTTTCTTGCACTTTCCAAGCCCTGCACTGACTCGCATGAGCAGTGGCTGTCATGAGGCTGCTTTGTTCTTGCGATGCTACAACCATATTTACCTCTCGAATCCGGCGCGCCGCTCTGGGGATGGTGCAACCATGAAGCTTAGCTCAACCACCACATCAATATTTTATGACTGTACAATTACATGAAATCAAATCTTAGTGAAGCTATCCATTTATAAGTCCTGGAGGAAGAAGAAGAAGAAGAGCAGAGGAGAATAAAGACAAGGGTGGGTGGGTTTGGGTGGGGGGACTTGAAGGATCCCAAAAAATTAGGGAAAAAAATATATGAAGTGGAGAAAATGAGTGTGCATTCTACAAAAAAAAAAAACAAGTGAGAGAAAGGAATAATTGCGTGTGCAGCGGGTAATTAAGCGACTTGGAGAGGCGTGTGTCCGTGAGCTGTCGCCGCAATCTCCATTGCTGTCACACACAGCCACACAAGGCCGAGTGGACAGCCGCTGTCCACTTTGATCTGGGCTCATGCATACGGAATGAGGTCAGCCGGCGTTCCTTAAAGAGACCCTCCCCTGAATGATGCGAATGGGACAGGCAGGGCGAGTCTTCAAAGAGCTGCGCGCGGGCAGCTGCGTGAAGCAGTCTGACAATTAAACAAGAACAAACAATAAGGTGGACCTGGGAGTGGAGGGAATTAGATTACATTGCCCAGCACTCAGTGATTCTTACACTCATCCACTCAGACAGGCACAGAGGAGGCATACACATGTAAATGTAAGTGTGAGTGTAAGTTATACAAAGTAAACACACTCAGTCTTCTTCTGAGTGGCATAGTGTGCCTCTGCTATGTCTTATATCAGTATTGGGGATTTTTAATCCTGGGTGCGGGTTTTTGGTTCAAATAGCATAAAACCTCAAGGGTAGTTTATATTCCAAACTATATATTGTATTACAGACTGTAAATACATGGCACATAGAGGCATCTATAATTAAAATTAGAACTGTATGTAAACATGATTAATTGCCTGTGAATGGTACTGAAACAGCAGTTGCCCAAAGAACTTAAAAAATTGTTTAAATTAGGCACTGTATTGTTTTTAATATTGAAGCTGTCATTATACTCAATGCCTTCAATTCTTTATTTAAATATGTTATAACAAGTTTATCATTGTATTTTGCCTGCATTTTAAACATTTTGTACCGATAAAATAATAATAAAATTGAAGCTGTACAAACAGATATTTAACTGTGCTAATAAACATTTTGACTGTTCAGACAGTGATATGTTTTTAATATTTTGCTGTCGTGTTTTTGACACCGAGCACTATGATACTACTCTGGATATTAATATCAATATAAAAATTCTGGTATCACAACATCCCTAAATGTAATACTTTATTATCCTTGAAAACTGTCAGAGAAATGTTTGATTTTTTTTCTAGTTAATGGCTAGCAGCTTTGATCTTAATGCATACGTTTTATCATAATTTTGCATAGATAATAAGTAAAAAGTTTACTAACCTATTGATGGGAGCACATTTTAAAAATCCTTTGCATCAAATGTGTGTTAAACAGCTGAACAAACGATAGCATCTCAAGGATATAATATATAGAAGGTCAGGGTCAAGACCTTACTGTAGAATTTGCAAAGACAAATGGCAAAAGTTATTGCAATCTCTTGAAGAAAAACATTCTGATATGCGGTCCCCAGAATTTATACTGTAAGTCATAAGAGGTAGCATTTGACAAAACAGCAGCAATCAATATCAACTGACCTGCTCAGTTTTGGGTTTGACCACCTTCATAAATGCTCCCCGGGCCTCTGCCTCCAGCTGCTCTCTCTGAGTCACTCTCCTGCTGTCCAGAAACTTGAGGTTCTTCAGCTTGTGCAGCACAAAGTACCTGCAAAGGAACATAAACACACCAGATTGGACATGACTCAATAAGTCGACATGGTAGTGCCCAAAGACTGCTAATGTGTGTGGAAGTGTTTATGACTATGTGTCAGTAATACTGAAGGTCTAAAACATTTTCAAATTTGATTAAACCGATGACATTAGAACAGACCAGGAAAATCGAACGAAATATGAACGCTTGCTTACTTAGTGCTAACTTAATAATGGTGATATGTGTAAATAGATAATCACCTTCAAAGTGGATAAAAATAAGGACAACATATAAATAGATTGGAAAATAAAATACATAGACCTCATCTGCCAAGCTGTCATTTCTGTACCATCACAGATGTCTTTTTAAGCTTTCACGCACTCTCTATCTTTCATTCAGAGGGAGAAAATGACACAAGATAATAGCACGAATGTGGAGATGACAACAGATTCTTTCACAGGCTGACTGGAATGGAGGAAGCGGCATGTCAAGATTAAGCTTCAGAGAGGGAGAGAGAGCGAGAGAGAGAAAGAGAGAGAGGGTAAGAGAAAGACAGAGAGAGAGAGAGACAGAGAGAGAGAGAGAGTAAGTGGAGGGTGTGAACAGATGTGTATATGGGCAGTGACAGATCCCCAACTGAGCTCTCATGCACAAGCCAGTGACAAATTGATGATGATGACAATGATGAAGGAAGATAGCAAACCTGTGCTACATGTTCACTACGGATGGATCACAGAGAACAGAGTTTCAGATTGATCCTATTAAGATAAGCTTGGATCACAACTCTGCACAGATACTAATATTGCAAGAGTATATCAAAGGCATCATGAAACCAAACACAAAAATGTATATGCTAGTGCAAATATGCTAGTCCAACAACCGTTAGCATGCAGCTAGTGCTGCACTTGCGATTATGCATGTGAATATAACGGTTTTCTTGCACACAAGTGGAAACAGCTTGAAATAACATGAATTCTTCATTAGTTGAAAAGCGCTGCAGTCGTGGCAAGTTTTAATCACCATTACTCATTCCCAAACAAACGTAATGACAGCCTTTGCTTATGGGAAATATGCAGGTGTTTCCTGATTACTTTGAAATGGTCTGTGGTGTTCCAACAGATGGCTGGCGCTCGCACAGCTTCAGCCGCAGTTTGAAGCACCTGAGGCCACGTTGTCCGCAACTTTTGATCTTCAAAACACATGCAGATTTAAGGTCAAGATAAATGCTATCAATGCAAAGAGGCAGCACATCATGAGGTCTCTACACTTCGCAGAGAGACAAGGCACTCATCTTTTACCGCAGATACCCGTCACTGCTGCTGCTGTTGCACTTCTCTTGGAAATAAATAAATAAATATATAATGGCTCAAGTCACTGAAGTAAACAATGATGAATGAGCTCAGTGGCTGCTTTTAAATTCAACTGAGTGTACTCGCGCCTGTTCGTTTCATTTGACTAATTGAAAAACTGAACGGGGTATACTATATTTCACTCTGTTATGGGGGCAGGTTTCAGTTTTTCTTTCTTTCTTTTTTTTTTTGTTTCTCAGGGCACACTTGGAAATGTGTGTAGCCCAAGGCCAGTCCCGCCATGACCTGAGCACAGCCTAACCTTGTCAGACATGAAATCTGCATCATGCTCAAACTGATGTATTACTGTGTGACACATTATGAATATTACATCACAAATCCACCACCGCTGTCAGTCACGGAGAGAAAGGCCTTCCTCAGCACTAAGTGAAGCATGGGAGGCACTGCGAGTGAGTGGCGCCTTTTAGGTTCATCTGTATGGTAAATGATTCATACTGAACACAGTGTCAGGAAAAATGCACTTAGGGCTAAGATAGACAAAAGAATGCATTTTTCCCCGACGCTCCCTCCATCTTGCTCTCTCTCTCTCTCTCACACACACTCTCTCTCTTTCTCTCCAGCCGACAGGGTTTCATGTTGAAAACCTGACAAATGGTGGTAACATAGCGTGGCATTGCACTCCCATAGGCCCAGGCTTGATAATGAATGCATCGTTTCATCTTGTAAGAAAAGATAGCAAACACTCATTTGTGGTTATCGCAATTCACACATGAAATCGATTTTGCAACTCAACAAAGAGAGAAGGAGGGGGAAGGAAAGGTGAGGTCGAGTACCCTTAAGAGAAATGGGCTTATAGTCTAACAGAGCAGCCTTTGCTGGTGATTTATGGTATTACGCAATGGCCATTCACCCAAGGAAAAAAAGATACTGAAAGTTGCCAAACAACACATTCCTCAGGAAAAATAAGTCTTTGCAGCTTTAAGAAATGCATGTAAACAGTAAGAACATCATGTGACTTTACACATGCATTAACACTTCGCCTACAATTAAATGCCATGCAGTATACTCTTCTTCATAACAGAATTAGACTGGACTGGACCGAGAACCCCCAACATTAGATAGATTTGGGTTAGCAGCCTGATGGGATAACATATTTATGCACTAAATACTAATAATAAAAGAGTAAAAATAAAAAATAACATCAAATATAAAGTTATTCTTAAGCAATTGACATGTCAGGTTTACAGGTTTGCTAAATAATTGTTTGTTTATCAGTAAGTGTGTGTTTGTGTGTGTTTGTGTGTGTTTGTGTGTGTGTGTGTGTGTATGGGAGATTCTGACCTGTATCTCTGGTAGTCGTCCTCATCTTTATCCAAGCTGACCAGCTGGTTAGGGCAGGCCTCATTTCCCAGCAGGCTCAGATACTCCAGGGCTGGCGTCACATCCTGCAAATGCTCCAGAAGGTCTTCGATGTCGGTGAGGTGTCAACAGGCAGAGGTCAAGGAATTCAGGTCATTACATCAGCACTGACAGTTTGGCATTGGCCAGTCCCGTTTGCCGGCACAGCTCCTCTGCTTTTACCACCGCCCTCGAAAGCCACTCAACAGGCATTGTGTCAGAAGGAGAAAGAGCAGCGGCGTTTAAAGCAGAGAATTTGGCCTGCGTTGTGTCTGGCTGTTACTATCCCATGTTTCTCTCTCCATTTCCTAGGTGGCTTGGTGCAGAACATTAAAAACACTGACAAAATGATGGATGCCCTTTGGTAAAAACGGTTAGTGACTCCCCGGGCCGTGGAAACTTTTCCTCTTCCCTCCACGCAGGGAAACAAACAGCCACTTCACAGCGCATTCATCACTAATACATTCACTTCATTGGAAAATGGAGCCCCAAACGTGTCAAAATACAACTGCACTAATGCAGCACTTGAATTTCAATGGCAGTGGGCCACTACAGGGTGTAAATAATTGGCCCATTAGCATGTGCAGACCACTTCACAGCAGATCTCAGGTTTTGAGCCGCTGACACTCAGCTGGAGGAGAGCGGGGTGTAATGGTGGAATAGGGGGACAGGGTGTGAGGCTGTATCATTATCGCTAGCATGGAAATCGTCCACAGAAAAACAACATGCAGAAAAACTTAGCAATTATTTTTGACTGATCAAATCGGCTGTTGTATTACTCACAGTAGACCTGCCCATATTTTATCATGCACAAACATTCCGACCTTTCCTGTCAGCATTCATTTTAGAGATCTGAGACGCTTAAAAAAATGCAAAAAATAAATATTTATTTCACTGCATATACTGATATTTCTGTTATGCTCCTATAGCCCCAGTAGATGAACTGCATTATGAACAATCATATTATGAACTGTTTCTCTAGCTGCTTCACCATCTGGAAACTTTACTATTTGTCTGTATTACTTTGGAAGGGCCTTATTTCTGCACATGCACAGCTGCATTGGGACTTTAATTACTCTCTCTTCCACTAGAGGTCACCGTGGCACAAAGTCAGTTACAGAAAAAGTGGACTCCAAAGCAGATCCCCTCTTTCTCAGCTCAATTTAATACAATAACACAATTTAAAGAGCATTTAAAGATCTGAAGTGTGTAAAGACAAGATCCTAAAGTGAATGGCTAACAGGCAATGAAGGGGGAGAGGGAGAGAGTTCCAGCTCGCCCTTACCTCCCAGTCCGTCGTGCTGTAAAACATGCGCTAAGACACAAAGGCAGTGTGGGCTGAAAGGATATTCCGTTCTTGTTGAGTGTTAGGGTATGGAGCTGTGGTAACCTGGGCAACCGGAGGTCATTTCCGAGAAGATTGTTGTCCACAATCAGCTCTTCCAGTTGGGTGAATGCTTTCAGGCCTGTCAGTGACCTGCAATGATAAGGCGAGAGAGGAAAAATGATATGGCCCTAAATCTGGGCGGCCATTATGTGCAGAAATAAATATTTCAGCCGGCCTCTTTCACAGGCCGGAATAGTTTGGGCTTGGGCCTGTCAAGAGAGTGAATGACAAGAATTAGTGGCGCTAAGATCCCCTGGCATGGTGCGGCCTCCTTCGCATGCTGGCAGTATGAGCGATGAGGGTCACTCTTGAGTAGCCAGGATTCAAAACAAAAGGGCTTCAGAAATGCAGTGTGCGGGATGAATTTGTCAATGTCTTGTGCCTTCAGGCACCCAGCTTTGCCTGACCCTAACCCTCCATTCCCAAGATAAATAACTCTGTCACAGTTCACCTTCACTCCCCCGACACAAATTTAACTTGTCATCCATCATTTTCTCAGCGCGACTATAATACCCCCGCCACAAACAGAATGAGTACTAGAACTTCTACATCTCTGCCATGATGAGCCCATTTAGAGTGCAAATCCATCGTTTTCAGACGGAAAAGTTTGATATTGTTCACTTTTTTTTTATTCAGCAGTGTGACACCTAATCTCCTACGCCCATAATGACATAACACACACACGTGCAAACACACACATGTGCACACACACATACATACACTTTCACACAAACACAGTCCCCAAGGACTCTCCTTTCCTCTTGCGTGGCCCCCTCCCCCAACACTGCTCTGGCATAAACATGATGAAGGGTGGTGCTCAGGGTAATGTCGGGGCCTTCCAAAGTTCACTGCATGGAAGGTGCACAAAGCCAGGGTGTGTGTTTCTAATCCCTCAAATGGCACAGGCTGACAAGCTACAATGTTAATGTGTCCACTTTCAGTTAATTGACATTTAGCTCTGTCAGCTCGCTCCGTGAAAAGAACAATTCAACAGCAATTGAGACGTTGGGCTTCATTCCTTTTCAGCTAAAAGACATATAATACTCATATTAAGTTTCACTGACAGCATGGGTCTTGGTTTTATCAGTCTCCTTTAAATCCTGAATAAAAGGTAGACATCTAGGTGTGACATCACGTGAGCTGAGGGCAGCTTATTTATGCAAATCCAGTCTTTTGCAACACGACGGTGTCAGCGCTGAACAAATCTATCCAAACTGTGGCCACGATCAGAGTTTATACAGTCATCCTAAGCAGAGCTATGTTAATGCAAAGTGTTTTGTGCTGAGGATCAGAAAATGGCCTGTAGGGTTGAAGACAAAGGCCCCTAAGAAGAAAACAAAGAGGAAAATGACATTAAGTCATTAAAAATGGAATAAAAGACCCTGAAAGTGAAGGGAAAAAAAAACACTGAAATCTCTCCCGCCACATTATTACCACATTGCGTGGGTTTGGGCATGTACCTCTCTATCTGTGCAGTGTAATGGCTCTAATTTCCCCCGCTCTGTAAATGAGTGCCTGGGCTCCTGCTCGTCTCCACCTGTCTGCCTTGGCTAGTTCGCGGCGTGTATAATGTTATTAGCTGCTTGGTTAAGAGGCGCTCACATGGCACAGGGGGGGCTGCTTATTAATTGTTGTTTTCATGTCACCACTGCTGCGTGCACCCTGTGATTTAATCAGTTAAATTCACAGCCAAGGGAGAGCACTGAATCACATTCGCAAACAACATGAGGGGATTGGGCCCTAATAGTCTCAGACCTCTAAGCACTCCAAGCAAATTTCACTCCAGCTTTTGGGGCTGTTTACACCATCATAATCCATAACATCTGTAAAGTGTGCAATGAGAAAAGTTTTCAACTGTAGAGCTAATGCCGTAATAGAGTCTGCACTCGCTTTGTTTGGTACAATGCTAATGGGCAAAAGTGAGCTTGGCATTCCCTAGAGGTGTGGTAAGCACAAACACACACACAAACCCGCACACAAACCCTCACACACACACAGACACACACACACACACACACACACACACACACACACACACACACACACACACACACCCACCCACACACACACACACA
>JBBKCR010000141.1:10904994-10916741 GCA_037577295.1 Ladigesia roloffi | reverse complement strand
TTTCTCTCTCTCTCTCTCTCTCTCTCTCTCTCTCTCTCTCTCTCTCCCTCTCTCTCTCTTTCTCTCTCTCTCTCCCTCCCTTTCCCTCTTTCTCTCCCTTTCTCTCTCTCTCTCTCATTGCTCCATTACCTTGGAAAAGCAAGACTCATTAGAGGAGGCAAGTCAAGTCAAATCTCAGCATAATTCTATAGAGGTGAACTGCTGTCAACATCATTAACCATCATTTCCTCAACTCACTTCATGACTTATGAAGTGTTCTTTATTGTGTAATGATCCAAATCTCTTACAAAATCGCCCTCTTCAAAGGCCCTCTGGGATGTACCACCCATGCAGCCACTGACACGCCAGAACTAAAGATCAAATGGAGCTCAGTAATTAAAGATTTTCCTTTCTCTTGCACTCCTCTGCTGTTTACGTCCTCACTCAAGTGACACTAATTCAGCTATAGCACTGCAGTCTATAGAATAATGATCAGAGGAAAGACAACAAAGTCTTTGAAATTTTAATTGTTATTTTCACTGACAAGGCCCGGGGTCCCCAGAACAATACAGCACCTTGTAATGGATTCAAGTAGGCCTTCAGTTAAAGGGCATTATTGAAACATAAATACTACAAGCAACCAAAGCAAAACAAATAAATAAAAGCAAAACAAATATATATAAAGTATATAAAGTCAAATGCACCAATAGGCACATTTTCCTTAGTGAAAAAATCACCTGACATCTACAGAACTCAATGTCTAAAGCAGATTTACTGTTTATTTGCTGAATTTGACCTATCAGAACTGTGGGTTCCCCCCTGCAATCCACATTAGAATAAGTGGCTCAGATAATGGGTGAAATGCAACAATTTAATAAAATAAATAATAATTAGTGGCCTGTGTAAAGCTAAATAGTAATCAGACATTAAAACTGACATAAATTTAAGTTAACTTATTTTCACAACAAAACATTTGACCAGGGCTGTTTAACTTTTGCATGCAACAGTATATGCATTCAATTTATACTGATATTGTGTACATACACAATATTAGGGCTGCAAAGATGACCGTGACTGTAGCATGTCACTGATTAAAACCAGAGAAGCACTGCACTGGGCTTGTGGCACACAAAGTAAGAGCAAGCTGTGTAAAGTAACCCAATATAAGATAACATGATAATGTTATTCTATGCCATGTTACAGTATTTCTATTGGTCTGTTTGTCATCATTAATGACAAATGGTTTCATGATTTAAAAAAAATGTAACTGACAAAAATGGAGATGCAAAGTTTTGTTTTGACAGTGACAATTTCTTGCCAGTGTGTTGCTATGTGCTATGCATGAGGTGTCACTTACACCGGAGACAATATAAAGGAGGAAAAGGTAGTTCTCTGATTGAAAAATGAAAGGGAATAGCTTGTAATGGTGGCTGCTTACATGGAAAGTCCCATCCTTCAATAAAAACAACCCATCAGCTTTGTAGGGAAATGGAGTATGAGACAAGTCCTACCTCATTGTAGAGTTCCAAATTAATTGGAAAAATACCTCCACATATTTTATGTTCATCATTTCACGCCAACAAGAGTGTTGATGCCATTTTTGCCGGATTTGACTTAAACCTGTTCCGGAAATGTTAATGTGGCTTTTAAGTTCATGCTTACAGGTTTCTGTTCATTGAAAGGAAAAGGAACGGGTGTGTTATGTGATTCCTCAATATACAGACCTTCCTATAAGGTATAAGTAACAGGGCGTGGTCATCTCATAATTTCCTCAAAATCCACATACCATTATGTACCACATATTTCCCAGTGCCATAGACATGTGCATATATATATATTCCTATGTATGTGTTTTAGCTTTGATACAGCCAGTCAGGAAAAGTGAGCAAGAGTAACGATCTGAGCAACTTTAACAAATGCCAAATTGTGATGGGCTGGATGACCGAATCTCAGAAACAAGAGGTCTTGTGGGGTGTTCCAAGTACGTAGTGGTTAGTATCAAAGGATTCAAGGAGGGACAACTGGTGAGGGGTATGCGCAACCAAGGCTCACTGATATGTGTTCGGATTAGATAGCCTAGCCTCTGCTCCCTACACATAAGTGTAACTCTAGGACAAGTTGTTGAAAAACAAAAACTGTTCATGACAATTTGTTGACTTCAGATTGTCCAGATCTCTAGGAGATGTGGGACAAACAAGCTCGAGATCCCACCTTGGAACTGACAGACATAACCCAGCTTGCATTTTAACGTGGAGTCAGCGTTGAATCAACGTCAGATGCGTCAGGTGTCAGTGTTGGATAACCGTTGGATTCTGTTTAGATTTTGCAAATCTAATCAACGTTGAAATAGCAACGTCATTCCAACGTTGATTTGATGTACAACTCAAATTTTATTTGTATTTCTATGTTGAATCCATAGTTAGTTAACAACACCATTTCAATCATTTGGTATTCAACATTGTTTTGACATTGAATGAATGTTCTTTCCTAAACTGACAATATTTCAACCACATTTAAACGTTTAAGGTCGGTCGAATGCCAGCTGGGTAAAAGATTCGCTGCTAAAATCTTGGTGCCAGAAGATATGCCTCGCACATATTATAGGCACGTTGTTTCAAAATTATGGGTTGATGTTGTATGGTTTATATAGCAAATGTCAGAATAAAAATATAAATTAATGTGATAAGAGTTGAACTGAACTCGGTATAGCTACTTTGTGGTTGTAAAATGCACTATATAAACAAAATTGTATTGAATATATTGTGATTGGCAGAGGCACGATAATAATAATATACACAAATAGTTCTCTATTCAATCCAGGAAATTCCTGATTTGAATAGAGCATAATAAATCCAGCACATGTCTGCAGCAGTCATTTTAATCTATCACCTGTCTCATTCTCAGAACAGGCCCCATAGCAATCATTTTTAATGAATTCTCACTTCCATGATTTGCCTCTCTGCTATGCACCGTTAATAGATCATTCAGATGGAAACTTCAGATGGACATTTTGTGTTCTGCCGTCATTGCTTAAAAATTTTTAAGTCTCCGTTTGTCCAAAGTAAAATGACATGAATGGACATTTAAGTTGTGGATTATGTAATCCTGCTTAAGATTTTAGGTAACAGTGGTGCTAACTTAATTTAAACAATGTTTCTATGATATGCAAACATTTAATTATCCATAATTTAATTCTAAATATAAGTCCATGATCTGCCTTTTTTTTTTATGTTATACTTGGCATGTCCTACCAACTGTCCTCTAGGGTTCTAGCAATGTTACCAGTGGCCAATTTCAGTCGCTATTGTACCTTCTAGTACAAACAATTTTTAGAATTCTTAGCTTGCTGAAATGTGTTTAACACATTTGATTTAATGAGAACATTCTTGGATGTATTTCGTCTTAAAAAAAAAACCTTTTAGTACTTTTTCTCAAGATCAATTTTGATGCTGAATTTCGGTTTGAATGTTCAAAACTAACGAAAAACAGAATGTTTTTGTTTAAACATATTTTAATATGTTAAGATATTTATTAAATAAATACTAAGACACACAACACACACATGTATATATATATATATATATATATATATATACATGTATATGTATATGTGTATGTATATATGTTGGGGCAGGGGAGAGTGCCTCATTTTTCCTTGAGGGGGAAACTGGGGCCATGCTGTAGGGCAGGTGTTTCTTATAGGACTGAAACACCTACTGTAGGTCTGGAGAGCTAAACAAAAGGCCAATACAGAAAACAGAGCTAAGACAAGGGGAAAAACAGATGAATAAGCAACATCAATTACTGGCGGGCTTGACCTGTGAGCCCCCACACCATGGCCAGGCCCTCACACCCAGGGGTGGCAGATTGAAGGTGACATGCCTGGAGTGAGAACAGTGGGGCCTCACAAGGCCTCCCACCTCTGAGGACGGTGGGAGAGAGAGAGTGAACTAGAGAAACAGAGAGAGGCATGGATAGAAGGAGAGAACAGTGTGGGCTATGAATGAAAAATCACGCATAATAGGTCCCGCTTTAGTTTAAAGTGAAACAAAATGGCTCAATTTGAGCACTTAGCCTGTCGAAAATTGCCTGTGGTGAGATAGGAGAGGAACATGCGAAGGGACAACCGAATCAGGCCTGTGATAAGTGCACTATAAGGAGAACAAAGCTGGATGTCCAACAGGCGTACCAGTGAACTTGAGCAGGATCGGGTCCCCCCTCAAATGCTCCCTTTAGTCTTTGCTTGGCCCAAAGGGGGGAAAAACAAAACAAAAAAAAACGTACTTCCCCTTCCACTCCCCCACTTTGTCCTCCTTTACTTTGTATATGAAGAATGGTAAAATAAACACAGTGTTCATATTTGTTCAGCACACTGTGGTCTTTTTATCAGCCCCACTGGAAACAGACACAGAGAGCAAATGAGGATAAATACCTAAAGAAGCAGACTGCTCGGCAATAATACTATTGTACATCTGAATGGCTTACACTATGGCCCTGTCTAACACAACAAGGCTCCCAGAAAAGCTCATCTCACACACTCTCAGCACCTGACAAATGAGTCCTACTTTAGACTTCTTAAGAAAATGTATGTCCAGGTGCCAAAGAACAAGATTTGGGCTTTCTAGAAAATCATGGATGCTTTCAAGAGCAAACTAATTTATGAGGAAGTAAATAAAGCACTGAAACGTGCTGCAAGCTAGGCTTACTCGACTGGAATAACACATGCACACTCTCACTAAGCAAACTTGCACCGTTTGATCTGTACATTATTGATCAAGCCCACACAGTCTCTATAGCAACAATAAAGACACAAGGGTGCAAAGGGACATTTAAGAACATTGCCCAGGGGATTTGTTCAAAACAATGCAGAGAACAACACAACAAGCCGACAAACATGGAGCCGCGCAAAGCTTTTCAATAGCCAAAACACCATTAGAAGCTCATTTAAAAAGCTCCAAACAACCAAATACAGGAGGGCCGTTCAGATTTCAATGGGTTCCTATTTGTAATATGTAGTAAAACAACAGAACATCAACTCCTTATAGAAGAACCAATATTGTTTGTTATTTTTTTTTCAAGGACAGTTCTTTAAAGAAGCAATTTTGTAAATGTGATGTATGTCTTTGTGAAACTCTTGAAAGGTTTAAAATTACCTCCACCAAATGTAAAGTTTCTATGACATTTAAGGGTTCTTTTTAGAACTGTACCTGCAAATCAAGAATCTCAGCTCCTATATTATAGTAAGTGTTTACTATTTAATTTTTCTTAAAACGTGACAGTATATTCCTGATGAAAAGTAAACTTAGACATTTTAAGCACATTCAGACATATATGTACAATCCTTTTTAGAACAGACTTGTAAATATGCCTTGGAAGATGAACTTTTTTCCTATTGAATCAAAACTAAAGCATTGGTGAGCACATTTGGGCTTTATGTAGACACTGCAAAGTGTAGATATGAGCTCGTATGTACTTTATATTTTTTTTCATATGTTGTCCAGACAAGTGAGTATTGATCTACACCAAATGATAACACAGTTTTCTCATTTTGATTAGTTCTTTGTTTACTAATTGAGTTCCTTTAATGTGGATTGTGATTGTAGCTAAATTGCATTAATTATATTAGCTAATCTTGGTAATTTGGTGGTAAAATGTACAGAAGTGACTTTTTTAGCTGTGTGAGTGATACTGTCTTGTTTTAAAACATTTGTCTCACTGGTAAGATTGACCAGAACCTAAAAAAAGTTTGGCCATTATTTGAGTCCAACTCCACAAATTCCTCATTCCATATGTGAACAGATTTGATCAGTGATTTAAACTGTGCTTATGTGGCATTTAGGCTCCTGTATATTTTCCTGTAAGGACTGGAACCCCCATCATCAGCAGGTAAAAGTGTTAACTGTTTTTTGTCAAATGAGGAGTGTATTCCATTTAGTTTCATTTTCAAGGATGTGGTTAAGTTTGCTGTTGTGAGCTTCTAGACTGTGACCTGCTGTGCTTATCATTTAGCCCGCAGCAGGAGGGTTACGTGTTTGTAGCCCTGCCCTGCACTGTAGTGCTATTAAATGCTAAGCAAGTGACAGTGGTTAATGTGCTGTATGTGATCACATTTAGTGAATATTTCATTTGCAGTTCATTTTGAAATTGCAGGCTCTGTTTCACACCCACACCATGCACCCACCCACACACACATACACACACAAAGTTTAAAATGACTAATTAAAGTTCATTCCTCATTCTCCAGATTGTGCAAAAATAATTTATAGACACATCACACATTCCTAAAGCAACATGTTTTAGAGGTTTACAGACCACAGTATAAGGTGTCTGATTTATGCTTCAGAAACTATTTTTTTAGTCCTTGCAAATTTCTCTTTGCATTTCAAATGTGACAACTTGAAAGAAATACTATGCCAACTATGAGAAGGGGACGTTCCCATTGTGGCTGAAAGTGCCATGAGTTCAGCTCAAGGTCAACACATGCAAATTAAGTAGTCAAATCAGTTTCATGTTTGAGACATAAATGGTTAATAGTGCACTTCATTCAAAACTACATGTCATTTGCTATGCTGAGGAAATCATCTACATTTACCTCATCAGTCATCTACATTTACCTTAATAACAATTTATACAGCGGCTCCTGTCTGGAAACGTCCATTTCTACTTCACACAAATGCTGAAGCTAATGACAGACCTAAGGCCTTGCAGTACAATATGAATGGCACAGTGGGACTCACTGGATTTCAGGCAGGTCAGAGAGGATGTTGTCACTGAAAAGAAAGTCCCTTTGATATCAAATAAGATGGTAGCAGAATTATCATAAAGTGTTTGACCTTGCTAAGAGCTCTGCACCTCTCTCTAATGTGACTGACTCTAGAGAGAAAGAGAGAGAGCGAAGGAGAGAGCAGCTTCTCCAAACAATAGAGCTCTTCACAGATACACAGCTACCGGCACAGCTCAAACAGAACTGTAATGGGGCCCTGTCTTCTTTGCAAATGGAAATTCAGTCAAGGAGTAGATGGGAATCATTTACATGTAGTTGACACGCATTACAGCGGAGCGTCTCATAGAGAAGATGGAAGCCTTTAGGTCAATTGCGGTGGGACTGCAATGGGTTTTAAGACATGCACTTTGCGATTTTCAACAAAATTGAGCTAGGGACAAGATTTATAACATGCCCTGTTTAACCTTTTAATGCCAAGCTGAAAAAGTGTCAAAACTACCATCTTAAGCAAGCCAAACACATGCACTGATCATACTTTATACCTCAGGTGCCTTTTGTAGTAATTCTGATGAAACAAAAATGATAATAATAATTCTCCAGTTCCAATATATTTGTGTACTCCGGCTTCGTCAGAAAATCCAATAATGCAGCAATAACACAAGGAAGCTCCCAAGCCAATGTATGTCTAGAGAACTCTCAAGACTGACAAATCAAATAAAAACATTTTTATTTAAGCAGCGAACATTTATTTTTTCACGAAAAATTAAATTATTTGAAGTATTGCTTGTAGTCAAATGGTTTGTACTTAATTAAGTTAAATCAGGTGTTGAAAATAAACAAATTCATGCAATGGATGGAACACTAAGGATAAACCTGTAACTGAACTTGTGCTCTTTTGATCCTACTTTTAGTTGTATTTATGTTTTCACAAGCAGAATACTCTTACCAGTGAGACAAATGTTTTAAAACAAGACAGTACTGTATCAATCACACAGCTAAATAAGTAACTTCTGTACATTTTACCACCAAATGACTAAGATTAGCTAATATAATTAATGCAATTTAGCTGCAATCACACCTCCTTATTCATCATAGCAATTCAAACAGTCATATTTGCTCATATTAGGGTAAATCCACATTAAATGAACTCAATTAGTAAGCAAAGAACTAATCAAAATGAGAAAACTGTGTTATCATTTGGTGCAGATCAATACTCACTTGTCTGGACAACATATGAAAAAATATATAAAGTACATACGAGCTCATATCTACACTTTGCAGTGTCTACATAAAGCCCAAATGTGCTCACCAATGCTTTAGTTTTGATTCAATAGGAAAAAAAGATCATCTTCCAAGGCATATTTACAAGTCTGCTCTAAAATGGATTGTACAGAGAAAAGGGGGTGAGGGGTAAAATCTGAAGTGACATAAGACAAGAAATCCATTTCCCCCATCAACCCCCGCCGCTCCCACATCCTCCAAAATGTAAATGCGCTTCTGCTCGGTTCACGGCATGAAATACTGCCCTTGAAATACTGAGTGACAGAGGGAATTATGGGTTATTGTACTGTCAAAATGCAAGACAGCTGTATGATGAGATACTGTGTTATTTAGACAATCAAAAACTTAAGACACAAAGTGACACACATGCCCCCCCCACTATTCAGACATGCCTAGTGATCATCTTCTGAAGGAAAAAAGCACTTGCATCACAAAAAAAAGCTCTTCTCTGTACTCAGTAAGCCCACACCTATTACCCAAATTCTTTCTGAAACCAAAGCAGGTGCTCACTATGTTCTCCCTAATTCAAAGTACAGTGTGGAAAGGTGATAAAAAAGGCCAACTGAAACTAAATTCAAATGCATACTCAGATGAATAACGTTATTTTTACACAAGAGCAAACAAAGCATGTTTTGTTAGTGCAGACTGACATTGCTGTTTATAATTCAACCTGAATTTTACTGAAGATCATGACATGTACTCTTTTAAGAATATAAGTATATAGTGAAAAAGTAACATTAGTAACATTACCTGTGGTATTAACAGCTTAAATTATGTGATGAGTCTAACTCAAATGATGTGTATTTATGATAAAAAAAAAAACTTGTTGTTGAGGCCTGTGTGTTTACATGAATACTGACTGATGTGTGAACGTTGTGTTGCTCTATGGTGGCCACACACTGCGGCTGGAATTGCTAGATGTAGAGCATTTTATTTACTGTGGGAGTTCACCACCAAGCCTATAGTTAAGGTGTACATTCATCACATTACAGTCATCAGTGAGCTCCAAAACCTACACCTGTTATCCTTTGCATCGTTCAACAATCAAATCTTTCTTGGTCTTATCTTGGTCTAAAAACAATAGGTTTTGGATGAATACTTCTTTTTATTTTCCTGCTATAATCCATTATTTTTCATTCCAGATCCTCATCCACTTAGATGAGCCCATGGATTTAAGGCAAAACACATAATTTTACATAATTTATTACTATCTGGCATTGGATTAAGGCAGGGCCTATGTGCAACTCTGTATTTTATCATTTGGAGGTTCTTTTAAACCTTGAAAAGAAATTTTATAAAAGTTTCTTCACATCTACTGAAAGGTAGTTCAGCAAATACAAAGTGATTCTTCTTTAACATTACTTCAAAGACTCTCTCATGTACCTTTGTTTTCAAGAATACTTGTGGAAATACATTAATAGAGGGTTTAGTGATGAAAAAGCAGAAATTCATGTTCAATGGAAAAATCTCAGCTATTTTGTACTGAAACCTTTACACACTTATTTATCTTAATTGTTAAAATTAGGGTGGCACTGATACGATAACAGTATCAGGTATCGGGACAGTATTTAATTAAAATGCTCATTTTCGTACATGAATTGCTGATACCATGCACTGAACAATATCCTATTTCACGACATCAACTGATCACTTTGTTGGATGTGTTGTCCTGCCTGACTTCAATATCTAGGGGAAGACAAGCTGAAAACTTGGCAACAGCAATTCTATTCACAAGCTATTCAATTTTTTTTTGTAGGACGAGTAAGCAATGTCAGCGGTTTGGAAATATTTTATGATACAAGACGACAATAAGACCACTAGCATTTCTTTAAGGGTGTTTTCACATAAAGTCCTCTTTAAAGGAACCAAACCAAACAAAATGTGACCTGACAGAAAGGGAACCTTTGTATTTTCACACTATGTGTGATATCATTTGAGGAGGACTCAATTCTTAATTAAATTTAAAGGGATTGGTTCTTTTAATGTTCACACTTTGAGTTCATTAGAAGGTGACTTGGTTCACACTGGTTTCTGTTTCTGCTCCAGAGTTATACCATACCACATCATCAAAGTATGGCAAGCATAGATGGCAAAAATAGTGGACACGAATCTGGAGTGCTTTGAGTTCATGATGCATGAATTTCAATGAACCGTGCCACAGACATAGAGCTTTGTTCAAAGAATGAACGGTTTATTACATCTGTTAATGTTTTATGTATTTAACCTTATTATACCCTTAGCATACAGTAGTTTATTCAAATGTACTTCGAGTATTTTACACAAAAATTGAGGCATATTTGACCTTTACGTTTGTACTATATTATATATACTTTAGAATAGTATAGTGAAGTATACTTGATTTATACTGATAAGCATAAAGAAAGTGTATAAAGTATACTTTTTTAACTTAAAATGACCTCAGTTTCCTTAAAGTATAGTTGTAAAAAATTAAATATTTTCCAATTTTTTCCGAAATATTAAATTATTATACTTTCTAATGCACTACAAGTACACTGTGTACTTGCTATATTTATCCTTAAACATAGTTAATAAAATGAGCTTCAGGTATACTACATTTGCTAAGGGTAGGCTGGTCATAATCTTTAGATGAGATAATAAAACTGATCCAAATGACTTGCACTTGCATGGACACGATTCTAAGAAGTATTGGTATCGGTACTCTGTGTCAGCAAGTACACAAATAAAATATCGTTGCATCCCTAGTTTAAATAGAATGATGGAAAAGTCATGAATGACAACAACACAGCATGATAGTGAGTGAATCAAAATTGTTTAAATGAGGGGAAAACGAGTGAAGGCAGAAGTAATTTCCCAATTTGGTTATGAAATGAAATGAAAGAACCACTGTTATTTGTTACATTTCCAACTAAGTGACAAGTAATTTCTATCATTGGTTGAAATGTCCTTTGTAGAACCACAGCATCTGTATTAAAATATAAGAATCAGTACATACATTTCAATCATCCACATAGCAGATTTTTTGCAGCTTTATAATTCAAGGGCTAATAGCCCACTCAAACAGTGCAGCAGAAACAGACCTTACTTTAAAACATGACCTTTTCACTTTGTTCACCTACTGTATGCATGGTACACTGCACCTGTCATTGCCCGCTCTACTCTCCTAGACATTTATTTAGGAGTCATCAACCAGAGACATCTTCCTTAACAGGAAAGAGGGGACATGTCCTCCATAGCATGAAAATATGTTTCTCTGGGGATGTTTAATTTTTGCGGTGCGCTGAGTGATGTTGAGATCTCAGCGGCCAGCTGCAGGTTGAGAAGACAGTTTTGTCCACAGTCCAGAGGAAGTTTCTAATGGCTTTGCTGAGAGACTGATCACAGTTCAGCAGTGGCTGTAAACACAAGCACATCTCTCCCACACCCATAAATACAGCTAACCAAGAATACGCAATGGCCCTGCAAAATTCACCTCAGCATACTGTGCTCCGCTAGGCATGCTCAGCATAGACCCTGTAAGAGCCTATTATTTTTAACACTCACAGTTTATCCAACTTAAATTCATGAATCAGCTTGGGGATTCATATTAAAACAAACAGCCATAAAAGACTAAAATTGTATTTTTAGCTTTGAAAAACCTCCTGCTTGACTGCATAACTTAAAGATTAGTTTCATAGCAGTTATCAATTAATTCATAATGATCACTGAATTGCAAGATGATTAACAAAATAAATGGTCAAGAAAATAAGGGGACACCTTAACTTATGCAAAAATTTAAGACGTT
>JBBKCR010000141.1:10892494-10899994 GCA_037577295.1 Ladigesia roloffi | reverse complement strand
ATTCCCCAAACCCCAGCCCAGTCGAGCCTGCCAGATTCCCCCAGTCTAACTGCCCTGTCTCCACATCTGCTCTGGCTGCCTTATGCGACCTGTCTCCTTAGTCACTCTCTGAAGGCTGGCATCAAGGGAAAGACCAAAAAAAAACATTCTGCACTTTACGCTGATTAACCTGGTTTGTATGAATTATGCAAAACACAAGAGATAAACAAGTGTCTCTTACGCTCTATAAGTCCTGGTTACATCATAAAGAAATTCAGTTGTGTATAACCAAACTTTTATGCTATCTGTTTACACATGCTTACTCGTTGCAGTAACATGGTCTGTTTTGAGTACTTTACCAGAAAAGTAATAAAAAAGCACACTGAATTGGGCTGGGTAAACTTAAATATAACCTATTACAACTACACTGAAAAGTTACAGTCTAACAATGCACACTTTCAGATGTTGCACATAAAACAAAACCATCCCCACTTTCATTTGGGAAGTAGATTACCTATAGAAGTTAAGGAAATTAAGGATTGGTATTTGGTTCACCCAAAAATGAAACATCATGGGCTCGGGCTAGGATATGCAAACGCAAACGCCGGAATCTCTGTGTAAACAACGAGTGACGTATTCAAGCAACAGATCACTTACGGCGTTTGCGCAACCTACGGCAAAGCGCATACACAGGGGGCTCGAGACGGTCGTCTCTCAGAGGTAAAAAAAGATATAAATACTGTTCAGTTTCTCACAAAAAAACGATCATTTCATGTCCTAAGACGTCAATGTGTCATCACGAGCCACGGGGTGTAATCTGGACTTGTCTGTGCATGGTTTTTTTATTTTTAAAGTTTTGAGGCCCATCCACGTCCATTAAATAACTACCAGACTGCTACGGCTAAAGCTAATAATCTGCGTTTGTGTTCTGCTGAGAAAAAAATGTCACCTTCGACTTGGATGCCCTGGGGGTAAGCAAATAAACATCACATTTTCATTTTTGGGTGAAATATCGCTTTGAGGTTAATGTTAGTGTTAAGGTTTGTGTGTGCTTAGCAACTGAAAACCAAATTTTGATTACATGTAAACACCATATACACCATATAATTTTTCAAACACAGAACAAGAATTAAATGAGTAGTCTTGTCCCCTTACTGTTTAGTACAGTCAATGTCTATACATTTTCTGTTAATGCTTCTTTGTTTCATTTATGCAAGTAAAAATTGTGAGCAGAATGAATTGTGTCTGAATTCATATATTGATTCATGTGTTTGGTAAACTAAATAGCTCACCTCTATATATGGCAGCACTTATAAGGATGCAGGGAGCTATTTCAGTCACAGTTCAAATGTGATACAAAATAATAAGCGGTTTAGATGTATACTTTTATATTTTCATACATTGTATGAAATTTGTTTTTAGAAGATTCTTTAAAACCAAAAGTGCTTCTTCTATAGCATCGCTCCAAAGGACCCTTCCATGTGTGAGATATTATTGAGCTAGACTTTTACAAATTAGAAGACATCAATGTATTTTTATATTGTTTAAATATTAATGTGAGCAGATGGATATACTGTGAATACCCTCACTGCGGAGAGTTTAGGTCAAGCTTTGTTTACACCGATTAGAGTCCTCTGCTCACTAACCACTGATTAAGCAGATCTTTGCTCTCACCCCAGTCTTTCCAGTGAGTATTGATCATTGCATCATCCACACAGTCCACACAATACATGCTGAGGTTACAAAGGGTTCAGCAAACAGCCAGTGGACAAGAAGAAGCAGCAGCAGAAGCAGTTTCTCTAAAGTTTGCGATTGTAGATCTTGGCCTCTACTCCCCTTTCCATGCACAGAGCCACAGTGGGCCTCACTCTGCCCAGTAAGCAGCCACTGGCTCAACTTGCTTGGCTACAGATGGCCATTTGTAGTTCAACTGGTTGCCAGCACGCCTGAGGCTCCTTACCACCCACACAAATGTATGGCCTCCCTGCCACCAGAGCCAAACCTTGAATGTATATACACACACAAGCATACACACTTGTGCATATGCATTCCTCAAAGACCTCCTACTCTCCACAAGAGACCACATATGCTTCATCAGACTGATATTTTTATGAGTTTACGTAGCCAGCACACACATGTAGCCACTCTCACTGCTGATATTTCCACACAAACATGCCCCACACTTTGGTGTAAAAATTGCCTTCCAATAACAACCTTTAAAGAAAATATATAATTGCCATTTGCTCCAATCTGACCAACAGGTATGCTTGAATTTGCAGAAAAAGGCCTGCAAACAAGACTCCCCACCAATTTAAATGTGGAACATTTTTGTAGAGTGGTAGCAGGCACGAACAGAGTCCTCCAGTGATTTTTTTTTTTGACAATTTAACAGCTCCTCCTGACATATTAAATGGCTGCAGTGACAACTTAACTGCCCTGCCAATCAATATTTCCTATTACTCTCATTGTCACTCCCAAAATAAGAATATGATGCAGGGCTGAATGAGAGTGGCAGTGCCTTTTTTCTTCAAGGAGAATTATCTGTCAATAAAGCAGAGCGGATTCATTGCCTCGTTCGAAGATTACTAGTTTCTGTTAGGACAACATCCTGAATTTTATTATATTAGCATCAGCAAATCTGACCAGGTCTTAAAAAAGGGCCATATCATGTGTTATTGCTCATTGGAAGTAAAGGTGTTTCCAGTAATATGTGAGCATTAGTGTTAAATCAGAATGTGTTATCCATTCACCAGTTAAATTTGGAAATTAAAATGGAAAAACACACAAATACTTAATTTTTGTGATGTCAGGAAACCAAGCATCAAGATGCATTCATTTACTCACTTTTGAATAAAAATAAAATGTCAGAATAGGGATGGTTTATGCATCTCTGAAAAGCACAGTAACAAAAAATGTGTAATTCCAAGGGGAAAATGTGGTTGTACAAATGTAAATATGCTTTTGGTGTATCTCCAGAAATTCAAATACAAGAAATCTATGGGGCAGTTTCTCTGAAAGTGACTCTTTACATGACATACAATAGAGCAGCTAGAAGCAATAAGGCTTTGCCTATAGAGTTGTGTTCTTTAACCTGCCCTATTACAGGCCTTTAGACTCTGCTGAAATGTGAGGAGGGGCAGACAATTAAGTCGAGGCTTAACCTGTCAATTACTGCCCTTCAGCCCATCACATCACAGCTCAGTTCCGCCTCCTCTTTAACTCCTCCTGTGATATAGCGCTGGCAGCTCTGACGGCTGAATGACAGCAGGCCTGATCCAAGCACTCAAAGGCATCCTAAGCTCAAACAAGGCAGCCAGGGTGGACGCGTGAGAGCTGGGGGTATGGACAGTGGGCCTAAAGGGGTGGAGGAGAGTCAGCAATTTGGAGGTGTTTTTAGCCTAATTAAGGCCATGGGTGAGAGCAGGCCTGCCTTAAATGTCCTAACTGTTGTCTTTCAGTAAAGTAATTTAGAATTTAATCTTCACTGCAGCCACCGGCTTGTTAAATGTCTCATTCAGCCAGGCAGGAGGTAGAGTTAGCCAGGCTATATGACACAGAAAGACGAGGCTCATGGAAAGAAGAGCTTAAGCTCCGGCTGTATTTTCTATTACTTGCTCCATTCCCAAAAAAACCTTTGGATTCCACATAGTTCTGTTAACCATCAGCAATTATCTCCCTGTCAAAGCTAAAAGTAACAAATTTCCCCATATCCAGCCAGGCAGCAGCTTCAGCCGGACACGAGCATCATCTGACACAAACTAAATCACTGTGCCAGCCAGCACTTCTGACAGACAAATGCACTACCTTGGAAAACCTGGGCCTATCACTCTCAGCAGCACGCAGAAGAAATGGATGAGCTTCTCCCTGTTGACCTTACTTTTCTTTTCTTTTTTTCCTGTCTCTCCTTCCTCTTTCCCCCTCTCAAAAGAGATTAAATGCACCTGGTTCTGTAAGCACTGAGCTATTCCAAAATATGAGTGTTATTAATGATCTCTAGAGCATGCTGTTTAATCTTATGCCAAAAGGCAGCCACCGTAGTACCTCACCAGCCTCTTCCTATCCCAGATGAACACAGGAAACAGGAAGCACATTGCAGCCACTGGCCTACTAAGGCTCAGGTACATTTAAAACTCTGAGAAGGGTTTGTGAAGAAAATCACATCCCTGGCCAATGTATGCTATCACCACACATTTATTTCCATTCAAACCATTCAAACATCATTTACATAGTACATTGCCTTGGATGAATTAAACTTACCAATTAGAACATTGAGAGAAGTTATATAATTATATTTATAATTAAGTGCAGCTTTCACTAAATCACAGTCTAAAACAAAAGAAAGGGTTTCCTCTGTGCAACAATCAGCTCAAAAAGCCAAAATAATAATATAACTGGAGTAACAAATCCATAACAAATCTCTCTTTGTCTGTTGGGACTCTTGAACCCTTCGTGACCCCTAATTTTTTTTAAATAACCAACCACAAGACAAAACAAATTTGTTACAGGAATATTGTCTACATATCAGATATGAATGAAACAACATTCCCATTTGTGAAGACTTTGGATTCCAAATGATCTATTGAACTATACAAAACTAATGTGAGTGCTTTTTACCCTTACCCACGCTTTGCAGTAGAATGCTATGCAGGGTGGCACCTTTAGGCAGAGCAGTTGTAGTATTTGAGGTTTGCAGTGTAAGGTTAACCTGTGTAGCACATGTCTAAAAGGTCTGAGTATAATTCTGCCGGACAGACAGGTGGGGAGGAGAGGACCAGGTGACTGCGACTGAAACAGACGTGACCTTTTCCATTTGTCAAACACACTCAGGCTACATTTCTACCGCACGTCACCGGAACTTTCTAAATTACTCCTCAAACCGTTCCCCTCATGAAATCCGCACATGCTGCTCAGTGAAGGAGAGAGGGCTACGGTTTCATCTAATGAAAAGCTACATCCCTTCACATTAACATATTCATCGGCGAGCAGGACACAGGCTGTCACTGACGGCCAACACCAGCGCTGGCTTTGGAGGCAGGGAGCACTTCCTGCCACCAGCTTGTCAAACTAGATAGGAAATCTGCAACGATAAGCTGTCTGACTTCATCACACACACGCAGACGCTGGCACGCTGCTAACAAAGACTGAAAGGCAGTTTCAAAGCAAAAGGTTAAACCTAATGTGTTACTTTTGGACAGGATTGCGCTGTTTCCAGAAGTGCCTCTATATGTGTTGCCTTTGTATGGAAAAGGCTTAGGCTGAGGGCAGTGGCCTGGTGTTAATGGGCACTTCGGGGATATGAAGAGCAAGTTATAGAAAATGACAGCATAATAAGGGATGACAGATGTCGTTCATGTTCACTCACAGCTAAACATAGTAGCTTTCAAACCGCAGAAAAAAACTAGCCTGTCATTCCTAGCCCGTCAAAACTCAGACCACCATCCGCTGACCTTCAGTGTTGTTTGCTATGCGGAAGGCCAGGCTCAGCTGTTGTAGACAGACCCAAGCAGCGGGAGAACACACAGGATAAGCTGAGGGTGAAGGCCCCACGCCGTGGCGCTAGTTTGACTAAAGTAATTGGAGCTACACAGCCAGCGACAGCTCTCTCACCCTGCAACAGCCCCCAGGCAGGATCAATATTTGTTGGGATTGCACCTTGTTCCAACAATGCCAGATTTACAGCGGTTGCTTGGATTTACACTTTGTCTTCCAGCGCAACTCATCAGTGCAACCCAATTACTAACCCTAGACAGACAGCATTAACATGGGGGCCCTGCTGCAGCTTTATTGCCCTTTATCCCCCTCCCTACCCCACCCTAACCTCGTCTAATTCCGGCCTGTTCAGGCACTGCCACCATAACGGATACTACGCTTAAAATGTGCTCGCAGAAATAAATTCTCAGTCTTTCATTACTCCTACCTTGATTTACTTCATATCATCTCCCTGCTATAGACAAAGATAACACGTTGTAAATTACCCCTATCCAGTCTGCTTGTTTCACTGCAAGGGTGGGGGGAAGGCAGGGGGGAATTCGAGGGCGGGGGAGAAAGGAACCCCATCATCCTCTCTTTTCCATGCTCTCCTCTGTCCTCCTCTTCTTGTCTGCTCAATGTCACGTCTCCACAGGTGCCAAAAGCAGCTCCATTGACATGGCTATGAGAGATGGCTTTGCTACTTTGTCACCATGCTGTTAGGTGTTATCTATTTGACAGAAGGGAACATGCTATAACTCCTCTTACTAAAGGAGAGCTGGCTTTCTGCATGGATGTTAAATAGTCATAGAGTTTTAATCACTGAAACAACAGTTTCTGCATTCAGTTGTTGCTGATGCTTGAAAGGGTCAACAATGTTGCACATAGCTGGTGAGATAAACACCATGATTCAAGAGTGTGCAATCCAATGACAGCGTAACATGTGAGCTTTGATTTGTTTTGATCACTCAGTGCCATTTTACAGCCCTGGGCAGTCTTCACCATGCTGAGATTAATATAGGGTCCTGTGCTGTCAGTCTGGTGTGACTTTAGGAGTGAGATGCTAGCAGCATGGCTTCTCTTTAACACACACACTCACAGCCAAGTGCCATATTTCATACCCACCGCCTCCAAAGTCTGTCAATCAACTCGCATGATGGAGCGCCGCAGCATCGACCTTGAAAACACACCATCAGCTGCCAAAACGAATATACTTTACATATAACCCCACACACTATCTAGGCTACATTAACTAGATTTACACTAAGTGTAAGGATGCATGCTGAGGTCCACGAAGCAGAACACAGCACATTACTCTCCTTTTGTGCAATATTCACCAACCTAAAACATGCAGATATGGGTCACATTAAATAACCATATAGATGATTTAATGTAATTTGCTTCTATAGTCAACTTTCTTGCTGTGCCATGCCGCATTTGTCTGTGTAAACAGTCCCTGAAAGCAGTCGCCTGGTGGGCTGTGCGATCCCCCCTTTGCCTGCTGTGCAATTTCCTCCACCTTCCATTCTATTTCAGTGGCTGATAACTAAGAACATTAGTTTTATGCCACTTGCCAGGCTCAAATGAAAAGAGAGCTAACTTTAATGACACTGCAATTAATCGCCCCAATAGACAGACAGCTAAAAGACAAGATATTGACTTCATTAAGGATAATGTATTATGTCATTAAGTCAGCAGGGTCACCTTGTGTATCATAGACGACGGGCTAATATATTGGCATTTTCCTCAAATAAGATAAATTCTGATATGAGTGATAAAGCTGATTAGAAAATGCCTCATCCAGTGGGGCGATGCTTCCCAGGCGCCTGCTGCTGCTGCTACTACTACTACTGCAGTCCTCCAGCAAGAACACACAGGCCATTACCGATCAGAGCTTATCACACGGCCACATTGATTTGCACAAGCAATTTAATCATTATTGTTTCACTCCAATCTACAAAGAGAAATGTTTCTCCTTCAATGACTGAGCTGAATGCAAAATAAATGGACATCCAAGGGGCACTTTCCCTTCTGCTGGCTAAAATTTTTGAA
>JBBKCR010000141.1:10851722-10873192 GCA_037577295.1 Ladigesia roloffi | reverse complement strand
TGTGTGTGTGTGTGTGTGTGTGTGTGTGTGTGTGTGTGTGTGTGTGTGTGTGTGTGTGTGTGTGTGTGTGTGTCTATATATCTTCTCATTCAATATGTTTTTACATTGGTAGATTTTCAATGAAGGCATCAAAACTATGAATGAACACATGTGGAGTTATGTACTTAACAAAAAAGTAAAAAACTGAAATAACTGAAAACATGTTTTATATTCTAGTTTATTCAAAATAGACACCCTTTGCACTGTTTACTGTTTTGCACACATGTTTTTACTGGTAAACACCTCTGGGAACTCCTTCAAGACTGTTGGAAAACCAGTTCAGGTGACTACCTCCTGAAGCTCATCGAGAAAATGCCAAGAGTTTGCAAAGCAGTAATCAGAGCCAAGGGTGGCTATTTTGAAGAAACTAGTATATAAAACATGCTTTCAGTTATTTCATCATTTTTTGTTAAGTAAATAACTCCACATGTGTTCACTCATGGTTTTGATGACTTCAGTGAGAATCTACCAGTGTAAAGGGTAATGAAAATAAAGAAAACACATTGAATGAGAAGGTGGTGTGTTCAAATTTTCGGCCTGTACTGTATATATACTGTATATATATACATACACACACACAGAGAGATACACACACACACACAGATATATATATATATATAAAATCCCATACATATAATGGGACAGCTTCATGGGAAATCATAAGTGACGCATACCCAAAAATCCTCATCAAAAGTGGCTAAAGTACCACAACACCACTAAAACATCAGTTATGTAATGCCTTTAGGAGAGCCATCCAGAATCATGTCACTTTCGTGGCAGATGTCCAGGGCCCTGATGACAGGCATTATCTGCGAACTGCCTTTTCCATCGAGTTTAGCCTTGCCACTCGCACAGAACAGCACATCCCGGAGGACGAACATGAAAGGGCTGTGTAAGTGTATATGGACCATGAATATGTTGACTTGAACAAACAATGCATTAGTCATACACATCATCCCTACCATCGAGCCTAATAAATCGAGCCAGCGTTTGATCTCCAGCTGGTTATGAATTCAGGGAGTGAATAGCTCAAACAGACATGAGTTAAAATACCAGGACATGCTGTCTGCTATCTCAAGCTTGGGAATCAAAGCTTTCTGCTCAGCTCCAGGGAAATCTGAAAATAGTAAATAAGTCATAAATAGGGTAATTACAGTAAAAGGCTGCATCAGAGGCTGTGGGTATCATACGCCCATGACGAGTGCGATGGTAACACTGATGAGAACAACGGAGGGGATACTTACTTCCCACACCATAATTACAGGGTATGATGCAAGACAGCACATAGACAGGGTGAATAACATACACTGTTACACCACAGTCATGTTGGAGCATGCCATTTCATCTGGAAACTTTGTTAAGCTGTGTTGTGCTTCCTATAATCAATTAAAAGTATGCTAAAACAATGTGCAAGTTCGGTCAAGGAGTGGTCAAGCTTTTTTTTAACTGCATCTGCATCATCTGTTTGCACTCTCTGTTACATCTTGGTACTTACATAAGAACTGAAAATAGTTTTAATAAAATCCAGAGATAAGTTGCTAAATTCTGTGAATACATTTTGAAATAGAAGAATATATGGTGTACATCTGAAATTACAGACAATAACAATACAGGTTTTAGGTTTAGAAGTTCATAAGAGAATGATTTAATAACTCTGTTCTAATATTCCAGCTAATTTTGCTTTCTGGTTTAAATGAGTCAGATAGGAATGAAGACCTCCACTTCCATCATTATATTAATTACATAATTTTACTACTACAACAGAAACATCACCCATACAACAGATGTGCTTCCATTTTAATGAAAGCTGCTCTCTAAACTGTCTGTGATAGAGGCATAATATAAGGCTGTTTAAATAAAATCCTAATGAATTACCATGTTTACGTTTCACATCAAGTTTTGTCACTAGCATGTGAGTGACGTTCCACAGGGATCCACTCAAATCATACTCCCACTTTATGTAGCATTTAGAGCTATATTTAAAATATATACATTTCAACTAATACCAGCAGCGAAAAAACTGTTTAAAAGCTAAAAAGATTTATTGATTCCAAGTTTGAAATCGGCTTTAAAAAGATCTACTGATTCGAAGTTTTAAACTGTTTTAAATTGTTTTAAACTGTTTCATTTGAAGGAGTGCGGCTTTTTGGAAAGTGTGGGGATCATGGCAGTGAGCTGAGCTTATTTAACATGTGTCTTTGTAAAACTATTCGTCCAGCGAACAGCTGTGGCACCTCAGCTGGGCCACAAGGAATAAATCATAGCTTAGAAGGCAAAGCAGAAGCAGTGTGAAGCCCGGCTGAAACACTTTACAAGCGTAAATGAGGAGCAGCTATTTATCCATGTGTCTAACCTCCACCCCACAATACACACACACACACACACACACACCCCTTAGTGGCCCACAGGTCCCTTGTCCACCCCCGAAGACTTGAAACAGGTCAAATGACGTCATGAAGTAATTTATTACTTCATGCAACTCACTCCAAAAGCTTGCTGGGACTGGACAGGGGAAAGGAAAACAAAGAGAGGTGTTTATTATTCCCGCTTCACATTGTGAAGCGATCCGGTTTGATCATCAACATTCCAGGTTTGTTCTACACGTCATCAGAGCTATCTGTCTTCCAGCCACAGGGCTGTGTACACAGCAATGAAACATTATGAAGTGTATTACAGTAGGCATGTGTCTACAAGGGAGGCCCGGGCCCCACACGTGATATGACACCATCACACAGCAGAGGAAAATGTGATACAACCGCAGACACTGGGAATTCAAATGGCTAGATCTACAGAGCAATACACAAGGTGACAAGGTGCTCCAAAAGTATGTAAGTACAAAGTCACAGGAAGGTAGAGTGTGTCAAGTCCAACTGAATGCAACAGAGGCCTGTCTGGTCACCTTGACTTTGTCTAGTCTATATGTGTGTAATGAGGGAGGAGGTAATTCAGTGGAAATTCACAGAGGCTCAGGCTCAACTTCAAGCAAACCTTTCAGAGCAGTGCAGAAAATACTGTCCTCTCGAGAGGCAGCTCAATACTGCCAGCTGTCCCTCCTAATTTATTTCCTTGGTCAGATTTGGCAATATGTCTAAAAAATGTTATTGTCATTGCGAAAATGCACTTTTTGGAATATGATACTAAATTGCTGAGTACTATATAATAAAAACAACAGATTTATTATCAAGTCTGTTTGCATTACAAATTTGTACTGAATCAAAACTGTGCACTGCAAAGTAACAGGTAGATGTCCAACCATCATGATATTGTTCATTTCATTTTTTACCATTTGTTACATTTTTCCACATGGGATCACTGATTTTTAACAAAATAAGAAACAAATCCACAGAGGTTTTAATGATTTTCCTTCAAAAAATGTTATGTTTAGTTTTTGGGTGTTAAGTAAAATAAAGTGCGGCCATTTTGTTTAAACATTTAGTCTTTTATTATTTCTCTGTAAACCTCAGAACATCAAACATTGATATATTTTAAAGTGTAATGATGTTATATTTATCCTCACTTTCAACTCTTAGTCTATATACATATGAAACAGTGGCCCATTCTCTCCATCTGCTGTATTCTGTGTAAACTTGTCCATGGTACATATGCCAGATTTTCTTTTGTCAATCTAATAGGCTTCGTTTGCTTATACTGTCCTACTGTTGCACATGCTATTAAAAAAACAAGCATTATGACTCATTATTAAATGTAAAGCTGAGCTCTCAGATATATTGTAGCACAAAAAATCTCCAGCGCACACAGTCTATCACAGGCTATAGCAAATCCATTGACTGTAGCAACAAATGCAGTTTCAAAGTGAAACATGGAGGTGGAGTTCTTTATTAATTTGCATGTGGTACAATGTGATGCAAACGATAAAAGTTTGAGAACCACATTACTCCAATTTTGCTTGGCCAGTGTAACAAGAAAGTTCACATGCATATGCACACCGAATCAGACTTAAGGCAACCCAGGGGCTACAAGTGCAAGACCGTTATGTGAGGCATTTATAATTCATGTGTATTTGATGTAGTGATATGTATAAACTTCACAAGAATTTTAATGGGGCTGAAGCAATAAAAAAACCTTTTAGATGCTTGTTTTCCCTTTTCACAGAATTATTTTCGAAACTGAAGAAAAAAAACTTTTGGAGCCTCCAGTTCTGCAATGCAAAAAGGAAGGGGAAAAAGGGGGTAAAGTAATTTCATCTTTTTATTTCAATGCCTTATTGATCTTGGTTCTGGGACCATATAGGGGCTATTACATAGCTCTGCTAGTGGCTGCTCTGTTATGTCCAATACATTCAACAAGGGAAAGCATTTTCATTGATCAACATCTGTGCAAAGCTTATAGATAAAGATGGATAATAGACTTCCACAAATCCCAATAACAATTAGAGCTTAATGAAAAACTGTTAGAGAATAAGAACACCATAACACATTTTATATTACATTGGATAAATGCTTTGCCATTTTAAGCCATGTATAATATGAAGATAAAATGCAGTTTCCAAGAAATATACTAATCCTTTACAGTGGGAATTGTGTTTATGGGGGTTTCATGGGTTACTGGAAAGCAGTAACCTTCCATCATTGTTTTTGCTTTAGGAAAGAAATGAAAATAAATGGATCCTAAACACTTAGCACAATGGGGACCAGTCTGTTTTCAGCATCTGTCAATACTGTGGGTACATGGAATAGAAATAATTGCAGAAACTGGAGTCTGGGTGCTTATTTGTCTCCCCATTAGGAAATCTACCTCCTTTTCATTCAGTGTACACTGTGTGCTGGCAATGCCCACACTGCAGCCTTATTTGAATCAACTCTCTGTCAGGTCTAATCAGAGAGTGGAAAGAAGGAGATGGACTAAGCAGCTCAGACAGACGGAGGCCAAGATGGAGGGAGGAGGACATGTGATAAGAAAGGAGACAAGTCCGTTCACTCTGTCTCTGTCTACATCCTTTAAAGAAGTACAACACACTCTAGAAACCTGCAGCAGATGGGACTATATCAAAACAGGCCTGTTTCAGTTTCTTTAACTCGAAAACATCATTCCTCAGTGAACTGCTCATTGTTCACATTTTCAAAATATATTTTTAAATATTCCAGCAAAGATTCAAATTTAACGTACAAGCTAACATGCACATCTTCAAATAAAAATATGCACTAGTTTCTATCCCACGTGAACAATTATCTGAAAAAAGTGGAAATGTTACGCCCACAAATGGGGAGTAAGCCCCAGTGGCTAGTTGTTCCCTTCACTAAAATGACTAGGGAAAAAAATTAGGTTGTTTATGTTACTTGATTAATGTTTGAGAGTGAAACTAAGTCAGTTGCATCCGGAGTTTTCAGATATACTTCATAAATGTTTGTTTGGACATCACAGTCTTTAAGATTATGTCTATATAATTTAAGCCTATTGTGTTGATTATTCTATTTTCATTAGGGTGGATAGAAACATATAAAATTAAATGTTGCAGGGCTAATCTGAAAGTACTCTACTCTCTTTCCTGCTATTTCCGTGAAGATATTGATTACATTTGACTCAGTAAAATGTATTTGAATCATAATGCTTCAAAAAGTGGTAGAGATGTTATCACTAATGTTACATATGAAAATTCCAGACATTTTTAAGAAAAGGAAAAAGGACTAAAAAGAACTAAATTATAAACAACTATAAGTTACAATGAATACAATGCAACTTTCAGTTGTTTCCCATTATTTAAAAATACATGTCAGAAGTTTATTTCAGGAACATTTTACAGAATGGACCAGTGTTATGCATGAAAGCGTTCAATGAATGGCATTAATAGAACACATTCCTATTTTGGAATGAGTCAGTTTACAAATTATGAATGTAACCGTGAGTGACGTTTACTTCATTTTTTATGTCCGCAGGCTATATTGATGGAAAGTTTGGCTTATTTTAGAGAGCCAGTTCTTTTGGCATGGCTCCCAAAGAATAGCTAGTTATTTCAGCTCCCAAACAGCTCTTTAGTTTATCATCACCTGTAGCCTCATTTTTTAGCCTAACTTGGCAAAAATGAATGCTTTGTGTTTTGATAAAGCCATTCGCATTTAGTGTTTCTATGAGCAGCCTTGTAATTGCCTAATTTTGTATATTTGGTTGGTTACAAAAGCAGGCATTCTTACTTTGTAAAATATTTTAGTTAAACTTTTCATTTTAACACTGCAAAAAAAATCCACAAAACGGAACCAAATTTAGTAACCAAACAGTACGTCCATAGTGAAGGAAAAACCAAACGCCTCAGTTTGGATGGGTTGGTGCAGTTTTTCCTCTGTTAGTATCTGCTGACGGACAGACAGACGCTCCACCTGACTGTCGCGTCAGCCGCTCTCTCTGCTTTCACAAAATGGTATGATCCTATTTTCTCACATGTGATTGCTGCCAAAAAATAAATCTGCTGTGAACAGGGCTGAGACACTGAGTATAAGAGCTGAGCAATGAAAGAAAAAAAAGTGGGGAGCGGCTCTCACTCAATGGGAGTCAGCTCCTCTGATTCACTACAAAGAGAGCCAATGCTTTTGCACATGACCTATCACTGGCAGGTTATCAAAAGGACATGGATGGTGCCTTAATTCTGGTCACCTCGGCAGAAATAAACATGGGTAATAAGCTTATAAAAGGAAGATATTTATGATTAGTACAGCTAAATACTGGATGGAGTTTTAGAGCTATATATTTTCACTCGTTTGATATAGTTAAAAAAAGACAACGGCTTTAAATTTATTTTTAGCTATGTTCTTTTCAGAGCACTTTAAAATACATGTTTTTATTTGAAGTAGTAAATTTTTTTAGTTGTGAACTTGGTCTAGAAACTATGAATATGAACTTTGAATGAACTGTATTTTAAACTGGTCCATTTTCAGTGTGAACTGGCACAACACTGGTATGGACAATATCAGTGACTATCAGACTTTAAAGGATAGCATGCATCTTCACTATAAATAACTCACAATGACAGAGCAACTTAAAACAGATTAAACACTGTAAAGGAATAACAAAAATAACAAAAACCTAACCTTCACTTCACATTTTCTATCATTAACATCTTCCATTTCTTATTTGTCACTTTTTTCCCTAAACTCTCAGTAATTCTTCACCCATCACACCTATTTTCTACCCTGTCTCACTGACAGGGGCTTTGATAGCTTACACCCCTCTGGTGTCAATCAGCTCTGATGGACAGGCTGACCCTGCCCCCCAGGGGAGGGTCTGACAGGCTAACAGCACTCTGACAGTCATCTCAAAGGCAATGGCTCTGTACTATCCTGTATATTATCTCCTGTGCTCTCCTCACGATAAAGTGCAGGCTCCAGAGGAACACTGGAACCATAGCTCAGAAATACTGCAGACTCTGATTATGCCATGTGGGATGAAAGGCATATTTCATCCTGATGGTACTCCCATTTTTCACAATACACTTTCCATTCATTGCGGCTCGCCATGAAGCTACCTGGATTGGGAAAGACTGCTTAGAAGTGGTTTCGTCTGTCCTTAATATTGGATTTTTGCTAACTATTTGTTACACTGATCAGACAAAACATTAAACTCACGGACAGCTGAAGTGAATAACATTGATTATCTAATTACAGAGGTACTTGTCAAGTGGTGGAACATATGGTGGGATATATTAGACAGCAAGTGAACAGTCAGTTCTTGAAGCTGATTGGATACAAACAGGAAAAATAAGAAACAAAAAGATCTAAGCAACTTTGGCAAGCACCAGATTTCCAGACATGGTCAGAGCATCCAAAATGGCAGGTCCTGGGTATTCCTGGTTATGAGGTTACCTACCAAAAGTGGTCCAATGAAGGACATGTGATGATGCAGCACCAGGATGTGCTAAAATAAGAAAGCAGGTTGGTAAAGTCAATGTGGTACTCTGACATACTGCAAACACTATACAGAAATGTTTCAAATGATAAAAAAAGTTTGTCTTAGTCTCCAAATTCCCCAGTAATCCATCCCATCAAGCATCTATGGCATGTGCTTGACAAGCTAATCTGATTCATGGAGCCCCGCCTTGCAAGTTACAGGACTTTAAAGATCTGCTGATAAAGTCTTTGTGGCAGATATCACAACACACCTTCAAAAGTCAAATGGATTCCAGGCACTGATGAGTCTAAGCTGCTTAGGTGAAAATCAGTGGGACTTGGCGGTGGTTTTAATGTTATGGCTGGTCATTACATATTTTTTTCTTTTTCTTTTTTTTTTTGAAAAGACAAAGAGATTATTTTCATTTAACAGGAAGGACATTGATAAGGCATCAGGGATTTGCTTATTTTGATTGAAAGCCATTGCATAGCTGGGTGTGACCACAACTATGTTTCTGGGCAAAATCACAACCTGTCAGAAAGCAATGCATTATGGGGCCCTAAACAGAGATCTATTTATAAATGAGACACTGTATTGTGAAATGTAGTCCTGCCATGTAACTTGCCTCTTCCTCAGCGTCCATAAACAGCACTTATTCCCTGCATAAATCCTTTCCAAAGCATTTGCAGTGTTGAAATGTGGTGTGACATATGAAATAAGTTATAACCCAATGTATTTTAATGCTTTGGCATTTTTAATAATCCTGTCCCCATCATTAGTGAAGTTAAAAGGTCACACAACACAAGATGAAATATGGTCAAAGTATGATCCAAAACAAAAATTAGAAAAGGAAGACATGAAAAAGTAAAAAGTAAAGGGAAACTCCTAGAATTTTGGTTTCTGACAGGAGAATAATTTAAAAATTGGAGTAAAGCAATTCCTCCCCACAGGGATTGGCTCTTCGGCATTAGCCTTGCTGACAGCGCTAACCCAGTCAAAACCACATTTCTTCATCCTCATGTTGATTAATGAAGCTGGAGCACTGATGATTTTCACATGATGTAGTGAGCGCTGTACAGGCCAGCCAAGAGGAGGCTGTTATTCTGGGCCCTGCTGAACTCGACATCCCACCAGAGCGAGCCCACAAAAGCTGCCTTTTTCACAGTGCAGACAGAAGCCTGTGAGCACAGCTCTCAGCCTGTGTGGAAACAGAGTTGAAGGGTCATGTAAACTCACGGGCAAGGCAAAGGCTTGGAAGAGAATAGGCGCAATAATCAGCTCTTCAACCCGGGGCCTTGTTTGCTCAGAGAGTCTGGCTGGCATGGCAAACACCTCTGCGTCCACCCCCTCTCAAGGCTTGTTCCTTTTACTGACAGAGCAGAAAAGAAGAGGGGGGAGAAAATGGGCCTTTAACAACATGACAGTCTATTCAGCTGGGCCAAATCAGGGCTGCATCATGGAGCACCTCGCTTGCAGGGCAGTAGCGTGGTAATGGCACTTACAAGATCACTGCCACACACAGGAGCCACATTTTGTCACAAGCAAGTGTAAGATCATATTCATATTTCAGGATACACCACTTACCTTCTATTCTAGAAATGAACAGTACATACATTTCAAAAAATAAAGTATTGTGATTTTTGTACTATAATAAAAAACATTTAAAATGCATTTTAAATGCTCTGTATTACGTTATTTCTTTTATTGTCAAGTTTTTCAGTCTCTATTTATTCCCCTTGCAATATAACAGGCTGATTTTGCAGTTGTACTTAAAGGACTGGCCCATTCTGATTGGTTGCCATATCTTGTTTAAGATTAAACGCTTCTTATCACTTCGATGTCAGTGGGGGGTCTAAATTGCTGTAAGCCAGGAAGGCAGATATGTGTATATGTATTAGTTTTGTGTAACAAAATGGCAATGACTTCAAAACAAGGCACTTTTGCAGCTTTCTATATGTATACAGTATAGACAAGGATATTAATAATATAGTCTAAATCTGTACCAAAGTTTTCATGCTAAATCAAGCTCTTTTATTTAAAAAAAAGTTGATAGACCCTTTAATATGTGTATTGTAATACTTGTATTCTATTCAGATTAGATGCCCTAACCTTGAGACAAAAAAAACACGTTTCTTTCAGCTTCTTGTGAGAGCTCTGCAGGGGGTTAAAGAGAATATATGTACACTTTCAGAAGACTGCTTCTAACACAGGAGTAGATGTGAACTCAATTCTATTAACCTGCAACTATTCCATACTCTAGCGGTGTTGGGTTAAATGAACATTTTGGTGCCTTGACCAGGCCTTTGTAGTTTAAGTCCGATAAGCACTGCTCTTCCACATGTCAGAATGGACTCTGTCATTAATGTGAATTCCAGTGCCAATTGGACCTTGTCTATGGACAATTCCATGATTTTAGCTAATAATGGCAAAGCAAGCTAAAGAAAAATACAGTGTCCCTGCCATTTCATCTTTAACTGTATATTGTGGTTTGAACTGGATCCAATATCCTTTAAGGCAAAATGAGTAGCCACAATGGCAAAACAACTGGATTATATAGTGAATCATAAACAGATCCAGATTCTTATGCCATCTAAACACCACATAGCCAGCCTGGTGAAATTTATCATTTACTAAGCAGGGAGCATTAGCTTTCATTCTTTTTAGCAACATTAGCATTATTGACTGCACTACTTAAAAAAAAAAGAGTAATTCCATGGAATAATTACTTGTGTTATGAAGGATATTCCACTCAATGTACAGTTTTTTTCACTCCAAAACATAAAGGTTCCTAAATGATTCTTGACTTGAAGAAGGTTTCAAGAAAATGTTTAGATTCAAGGTTCAAACATTTGTAAGTTTAAGGGTCTTTAATTTAATCTTTAAACTGCACAGAGAATTTACATTCTGTAAACTTTACAACACTTGCACATACAATGTATAAATATGGTTCCTTAAAGACTTACTCAGTGAAAAGTTCAGGGAACCGTCACCTGTTAGCCACAATACACCTTTAAACATCACCACACATTCAAAAGTAAAAAAGATAATGGATGGACCTTTTTAACAAGTAAAAATATTTTCTTTGTCCCACTTGTGCTGCTGGTTTTGTGGTAAACAGCAAGGTTGTTGTGTTTATGTGTTCACCAATGACCCTTATCACACTGAACTTTGAGTGACCCTGCTTGCCTCCATGACCCTCCCAAAGGTCAAGAGACAGAAAAAAAAATCAGAGTAATATATGAACCCAACCGCCCACCACCCCCTCCTCACACCACAAGAACTCAGCCTCCACCGAGACCATGACTACAGAACCAATCAAAGCCTTCTGGCCATCAAGCAATTATCTCTCCAGAACAGCATAGGTGGAGTGAAGCTGCAACCCCAGCAACCCTCTCCCACCAGCTCCTAAAATAACTCACAGCAACACATGGCCCAAAATGGCGGGAAAGTGGATTATTTTTCTTCAACACATCTAATGATCCTGTTACATGCGATGGCAGATACAAAACTCAAAATCACAGTGCTAAAATGCTCAATTCACCCTGTGTAAAGGCACACATTCTTGTCATTATACCAATTTATTTCAATGTCAATTTTGTGGGCTTGAGTTTGTCTAACTCAACGAACAGCAACATGACCGTCACTGGATGTGATTTTCCAGCCCACCTAACCAAAAGGGAGAAAATTTGATAACTCTTTTCATGAAGTAGGCAGTGGGTACAAACAATCTGAGAGGTTGAAACAACAGAAATCTTCCTGAATTCTCATTTATGAAATGGAACAACGCTTGGAGGAGGCATTGGGAAAATGAAAGTGCTACTTTCTTGCGCATGATGACTTGCCAAGCTACACCTCACAAGGCGAGCCTCCCCTAGGCACTGAACAAGCAAACACAGTTTGATCTGCTGTACTTTTGTATTTGCGTCTGGAGGGCTGTTCCTCGTGGTGACAGTCCCCAAGGGAAGACGGCAGTATCGCATTCTGTTCGGTGTGCTCAGTCACGCCATCCGGGCCATATGCTCTCTGCTCGCCTGGTGCCACGCTGCTGCCATCTCACCAGCCTGCTCTGGCTACTAACCATAACAGCTGGCTGCTCCACTCCCCAGCCGTGAGCACATAAAACCCCACATAAACAAGAAAGAAAAAGGCTTATATCTTATAGCACACACTTTTGATAGACTTTGGCAGTGAGAAACTAAAAAGACATTCAAATAACCGCTTTAACTCTAAGGGCTCATCGGTTGGTCTGAACATTCCTTCCATCTCATAACTTTCTAACTTACGCAGGTTATTTGATAATGGGTAATAAAATGGTTTATTAGAATGATGACTCAGAAGAACCACCTGTGGTTCCCTTTCAATAGATGGATCTTCAAATGCTTTTACATTTTTTGTGAGGCTCCACATAGTGGAAGCATATAATGGAACCGCCCCAATATCATACATCAACTATTTAAGAATATTTATTTTTAAGATGTAGATTCACTATAGTTACAGCATTATAATAAGGTGCAAGATTAATTGAAAAATAACTGTAATATACTCTTTAAAATGGTCCTAGATTTATGGTTCTAGGACAAAGCCTTAAATTGCTAGAAAACTGTTATACTACACACTTTCTAATAATATTGGACAATTTAATGTTTCTTTGCTCTCATGTGTCTCTTTAAAAAGAATGGCTTCCACTTAAATCTTTTTTAGACATATGGTCATTGTAGTAGAACGGCAATACCATGGCTTTTTGGTACTTTTATTTTTGCAAGTGTAAGGTAATCTACATTAGTTCTGGGGCAGGGATAATTGGGGTTGGATCACCAGGGTAGGGGCCATGGTAGTTCTATGATCCTGTGAAGAGTCTGGGAACACTGCACATAGAGGACCTTCAGTGTGGCCGGACATGCTCATCAGTGTGGGTGTGAAATTCAAACGGACTGATCCAGGGCACGTTCAGGATTACACCATTCCCCCCTCCCTCAGTACTTGTTCCAAAGCACAATAGGCTGCCTGTGAAGGAGCAGGAGTGAGCCATTAGCTGTGGTGAAGTGTCGATTCATAGCTGCTGTGGGAAAAAGAAGGCTGCTTTGGGTTCAGATTACTCAGCTCACCTGGCTAACCCTGGCCTGTCACACTTCCTTCAGCAGGTGCCCACTGATGGCATCTAAAACTCTGAAAGTAGTGACATACGGCAGTCAGGGAGCACGCTGTCGCTGACTTACAGCAGTGCAATATCTAAAAGCCTGTCTCCCTTCACCTCCGAGTAAGAGCAGATATCAATACGTGTCAGTAATGGGTATTGTATTGTAATCAACTGCGGACAGAAAAACCGAAGTAAATGTAATCAAAATGTATCTTATCCGTAAAATGCTGAGTACAAATGAATTTTAAATGAGGTTTTTCCTTGTTATGGGTGAAAATCCAGATAAAAGAAGCATATTGATAAAAGCATTTAAGCACTTGAGAGCAACAATTAATCACATCAATCTCCCATGTGCATCTTTTCTGGTTCTGACGTCAGTCAGCATTAGGTTTAATTACGCGGTGGTGCCAACTGAGAGAAATGTGCTTTCAGTTCAGCTACATCACACAAGCCTGACACATTGCTCAATAAGGCCTTCAGGAACAATGCAGCCAGACCCATCGACCACCTCTCCCAGCCAGTCAGGGGTATCATTTAGCCAAGAGTGATAATTAGATGCAGAATTTACTGAAAACTGTCAATGGTCGTGTCAATAGAGGGACTCTCAGCATCCATCATCCTGCAAATCAATGCCAATTTTCGTCTATGAATTCAAGAAAATGATAGCTATCAAATAAATGGCTGGAGAGGGAAACGTGAGACTCCTTGGGGAGGAATGAAACAGCTCAATTTCGCCCTCTCCAAGTCGCTGGACGACCGCCATGCTCAATGGAAAAGGTCACAGAACATTACGGGTGAAATATCTCCCAAACAAGATGTAGAACATCAGAGGGACATGACAGGCAGGCTTGGGCTGCCCTAAGACGCGGCCGGCCCGTATATATCTCTGCACTGACAGATTTAAGGGCAGGGTCAGCAGGTGCTAGACTCAGCAGGAATTGAAGGTCAACGACATGGTCCAGACATTAAAAATAAATGTAACCGTTGCGTCAGAAAGAGCAAATGAACGGTGGGTGATGTTGGAGGTAATCTTCAGAGGGGTATAAAGATCAGTGAGGCCCAGCTTTCAGCAAGAAAATGAGAAGCACTTAGCCAATAACGAGGGCCTAATGAGGATCTCTTTAACTGCAACCGCGTTCTCTTCAATTGGAAAAACATTTGTCTTACAGTCAAACTCTGATTAATGTTTCATTTCTATTGTGAGTTTGGACTTGCTAATAACTACATAAATCAGGCCGCGCTTGGTGTAATAAGGTTCAAATCAGCTAAAATAACATAATAATGCAGTCGAATGATTTAAAAAAAAAAGGTGGTAAAAACAGTGCCTTATCCCATTAAAAGCCATAGACATTTATGTATGAGTATTTTATAGGTTTTTGGGGTGTGTATAGATTTTGGCAGTGGAGAAGCACTACTTCATTTTGGCGTGACAGGCTATTTAATACCACAAAATTACAATCCCATTGCAGGGCAATTGCTTTTCCATTTGCAAATGTTTTCAGAGCACTCTGAGTGTAATCTACTCTTTATGACCTGGGCAAGTTAAAGTTAAACTTAATCGCTGACTTGTCCCATGACACAAGAAACATGATGAATGCAGACGCAAAGATAATGCCAAACTGCATCAAGATTGCACTTTTAAAAACACTGCACAGTCCCCTGGGTAATGCTGTTCTACCTCTGTGCTGGGTCAGCAAAGCTGGTGTCCTGCTAAAATATAATAAGTATAGTAGGTTTTAATGATGCGATGAACCGACAGATGTTTTATGGCCTCAGTCTAGACTGGGCTGGACCCTGTGACAGGCAAGCAAATGTGAAGAGGAGAGGATTCATCAGGGAGGCCAGAGAGCCTAGAGCAGTTATATTTAATCCTCATGACGGCATCCTTGCCATCAGCTCTCCACTGACAGTAGCAAAAAGAAAATGATTTGTGCAGATCAATCACTTGGCTCATTGGCGGCTGGCGGAGGCTGCTGCATGTTTAAAAGGCGCTGCTGACAGACGCTCTCCCGCCGCCTGATTAAAGGCTCGCGTTGTCTCGCTAACCTTTCATTTGAGGGATGATTGTCGCTGAGTGACAAATACTTCTCTGTTGCGGTTGAAGGCGAGGGATATTGACATTCAGATTCAGCAGGCGCGCTCAGGAACAGATGTCACTATTGGCAAGGAGGCTTGACAGCAACAGCAGGTATGGCAGTGCTCGAGGGGGCCAGGAGAAAACAAGCAATGCCCAGCCCTCAGCGCTGACAAGATGCACAACAAGTGCATGCTTTTACATCTCAGGGCTGGCCCTCTCCTCTCCCTGCCTCGCAATTACCATCAAAGAACATCTGCTTGGTGAACCTTGGTTCGTCCCCACACTCACCTTGACCTGACTTTCATCAGCACTCCTTGAACGAGGGAGCAACATTGTGAGGAGTGTGTGAGCCGTGTGTCTCCTCGAGCTGAGCAAGAGAGAAAAAGCGTGAACACATGTTCCGCCCACTGCTGGGCAGACTGAGCCCCGCACTAACGCTGTCCCTAATGCTCTAATGTCATCTCTGCTGGCAGCCATGTAAAAGGGAAGTGGTGGTAACAGATAGGATATCAAAGTCAATATGCCTGTTGTGCTAAGCTCATCCCCACTGTCCCCTCTGAGCTGCCAGCTTTCTGAAAGCCCAGTGAAGCCATCACACACTAGCCCTCCATGCAACTCGATACACGAGAGCTAGCCAGAGAAAGCGGGAGAGAAGGAATGAGGCAGACAGTGTGTGAGAGAGAAAGAACAAGAAAGAGACAAACCAAGACAAGCCATTTCATTCTCAGGCACACACAAAGAATGGTAAAGAGCTCCGCTACAGAACAAACAAGGGCCTAAAATATTGATTTGAAATATTTTGCAATACTTTGATCTTATGCTGCATGCAGATCATAATAAACTGTCTTTATTCATGGTGCGATCTATGTGACTCACTGTATGTCAATGTGGGAAGACTCATCAATAACGGGATAAAAAAATCCTCATTAGCAAATCCATGGGCTCTCAAAGTCAGACACACTATTGTCTACAGGTTTTTGTGTTTTCCCTATTCAAACACACCTGACCGGACACAGGAGGAAGTTGTAAATCATTAAAGGATTTGATTCAAATGTGCTAGATTAGGGAAGGCACAACATGCATGATGTGTGGCCACCAAGTCTGGGAATGAGAACAGTAGATCTCAGTACATATACTTTTTTTACAATTGTCAGCTATTGAATCTTTAGAGAGTTAACAGCCTATCATCTGTCAGACATAAAGTGTATATTAATATTTAACTAAAAATGAAGTAATATGATTCACCACTGAGTAAAGAAGGAGTCCTTTATTTTGATGTAGTGCTTGGAATTTACTAAAATATCTGCACAAATGGGTCCACATAAATATTGCTAAATAGTACATTAGGTTGCAATGCAACTGTAATAATGTAATATATAATAAGCAATGAAATATACTGATAAATAGGAATATATTTAATATTCTACAGTTGGAACTACTGTACAAAATACCAGAAAAGATTCCAAGAACCATGTTCAAACCAGGAACCATTTAGAATCCTCTTTATTTTAAGAATGTACTGGTTGCAAAAAGATTATAGCAGGGTTTCAGAATAGAGCAGAAAACATAACACACAAATGCTGCCAGGAAGAAATTTGGGCATGCTTGATTGAATGTATTTTTCATCATCTTAAATATTTATTATCCCATCTCTGACACTTAAATGCTTTTAATTTGTTACTAAAATTGAAATGTAAGTAATATAATTTCTAAAACACTATTAAGCCATTACAAAAATTACTATACTTTTCACCACCAGGTGCTTCATACGCAACAAGTGCTCAATATATTTCTATGGTAGTAAAACCACGTTCTTCTAAAAACAGAGCTTTAAAGAAAAATGTAGAAACATTATTACCTTAATATTTAAGTTTTATTGTAATAATACTACATTGTTTCCACTGGTCATTCATCATTAAATGACCACACGACGTAAAGGACAGCTGGTGTGCTAAAAACTCACAGAGATACATTGTTGTTCAAGGACAGCGATAACATGTGTCCCATAATAAACAACTTAGGCTCCACGAGGCTCCCCATGGAGCTGCATGAAATAATGCCAAGTGCCACTTTAGTGTGGAGGGCTGCATCAAGAAAAATTTGTCCGAATACCGTATTTGTACATAACTCATTATTTGTGCCTTTTGGAATACTGTATTTGGGTTCAGCAAATGGAAGTAGATTGTTTTTTAACATCAAGAAAATGTGTGTGGGTATACACACACACACACACACACCTGTATGTAATCCAGGTCCAAAACTATGGGAGAAATAGGATGATTCACTTCTTTTCATCCCACTATGTCAAATAACTTTGCACACAAATATATGCAATTCCTCTTAAATAGCACATCCTTTAAAGCATCTGGTTTTCCTTATAGACCATATTAACACATGTTTTCAGTGGACAGTCCAAGCTAATGGTAGTTGTTCCTAGGAGTTAAGTGCCTGTGGTGTATGTCAGCTTCGTTCCTCTTTAAAACTGGCAGTCAATTAACACTTTCAGAGGAAAAATAACACCTCTGTGACAAAAAGCAAACTAGAAAACAGAACACTCTGGCACCCCCCCCTCCACACACACACACACAGGAGAGACAGGATCCATGTGTTCCACTTGGCTTGCTTGCTTAGCCAGAAATGCTATTCTGGTATCTCTGCAGAAGAAATCATCCTGCGTTAATTCAAAGCATTTCAGAAAGAGTAGAAATATTAGCTCAAAGCACAGGCGATATGCAGCTTAAAGCACACAAGTGAAGAATACGGCACAATACAACATCCATACATGCACTACAGGACATTTCAGTGTATATGCCCACAGTTTCCTGTATAAAAGAAAACTTCAAATTGGAAGTGAAGGCCAAAAATGGGAACCAAATGTTCGGAATTGGAATGTCATGTTCATATCATACTTTAAAACATAAGTGCTGTAATTTTTGAAATAAACGCACATAATCATTTTGGGGGAACATGGGAGTTGTATGATTAAGTGAAGTTTTGCCAAGAAACTGCAGTGGAACATAACTCTCATGCTAGCCCTCCATTTGTGTGCAATTATCCCATATTTTTCCTAATTGAACACTTAAAGATGAAACATTTGCTCATGTCCTCATAAGACAGAGTCAGACTGGTGAGCATTAGCTGTGACTCCAGTAGCTCTCTGGGGAGAATTTCCCTTTGTGTTCCATTCTGCGGCCCAAATGTGTCCTGTGACCTGTCATTTACATCTCTGGGGTTATTCTAGACAGCACATTTTATCAGTCAAATGTCACCTATGAACACTAAACAAGGCCTAAATAATATGGGGAAGAGGAACTAACCTTTCCAAGCTCTTCCCACAAATACTGTTCTGAGGTTGGATGAGCTTTAAAGAACATTTGCCAAAGAACACATTGAATTTATGTCAAAGTTTGGCCTGAGTTTTCAGGTTAAAATGCTGCACTTCCAAACTGGACTGTATTGTCGTAGCTAATAAAGATAAAACTATTTCCACTAACTTAGGGCCTGTCTGACTATTCAACAGTAAAACAAAATCAGAGGTGTAACTTGGGGTGTGATATTGTGATATCAGAATGCAAAAATGTGACAATAACTGTGGAGCATAATCAATCTGTTATTTTGCAAGTACTGAACTGTGAGCCCTGTTTCATCGATCATACTGAATTGTGAGATAACTGTGTCTACAACTTTTCACATGCAGGCAAATGTGACAAAAATAATTAGCAATAACCACAGTACAAAATTCCACGTTTTGCCATGAATGTGTTCAATGCTTGTGCACCAACAGCTATGCAATTTTAACATTAATATATAACTGTACATTCATACACATTTCAGTTAAAATTCATTTATCCACTGCAGACTTCAGGCCTGCTCTAAATCAGGGGAATTTTTATGAGATAAGACTTTCTGTAGTGGGCGAAAATGAACCTAACACATGCTTAACATTAGTATATAGTGATTCATGATTGTCTATTAGAAATATGAACATTGTGTTCTGCAAAATGTTGGCATTAATGAGCTGTGTGTATCTGTTCGCAACAGTAAAACCAAAGCTTTGTTAACCATGACAGAATCATCATTAAGTTTAACCGGTTTTCCAAAGTGCTTTAGCTTCAGTGGGAGTACGGGAGTACACAGGCATGTGAATTATTCTATAAGCCCTCCAATATGTATTATATGCATTGTTATGTCTCATATTGTTTACAGTTTGTAAGATACCTCTGTGTGAATATATTCAAATATATATTGTATGCCCCCAAAGTGCCCCAAAATACAGCCTTGCCCCATCAAGCCATGGACACCACAAGACCTCTGAAAGTGGGCTGTGATATCTGGCACCAAGATGTTATCAGAAGATCCTTCTGATGGGGCCTGCACATCCCACAATAAAAGAAAGCATAATTAATCATACCAGTCCACCCTCCTCCATTATCATACACAACAAACTGCAAAGTATTGTGTTCTGACATATTTCTATCAGAGGCAACATTAACTTTTTCATTAGTTTGTGTTACAGTTGACCCTGTTGAATCCATAGCCCTGTCAAAGACAGAAACAGAAACATTACAAGACTGCACAGATGCACACAAGGCAGACTAAACAGACTAACAGTACAATCACTTACAGGACAAGACTTATAGCATCTTCTACTTAATGAATTGAGTGATTTTATGATGTACGCATTGCTGAAGTGGATGTTCAGTTGCATAGCGTCACAACGTTCTTAGAAATGCACAACCAAAATCAAATGTGAAGATTTTAAGCAGCCACACACAAGCTTATGATCATCCTGTACAATGACAAGCATCGGCTAGAGGCACATTAAGCCCCCCAGCTTTGGACTGTGGAAGCAGTGGAACTGCTGCTGTGGAGTGATTGATAGAGCTCCCAGCACCTTTGGGAGAGATGGAGTAGTGTTTGTGATCCTGAACTAATCATCCAGCGTCTGTACTTGACCTCACCGAAGCTCTTATAGCTGAATGCAATCAAATCCTCACTACAATTTTTTCACATATAGGTTTCATATTAAAAATGTCCAGACAAAGCAATGCACAAAATGTTACACAAGGACACACAGACACACACACACACACAAAGGCACACATATTCTTCATGGCATGAAGGGAAATGTCCGCCAATCATTTTGAACAAGAAGGTAGTCATACCATCTTATCAGTGTCAATCAATGCGCCGAGCAGCCAGTCACTCCCATAATTCCCTGCATGGCTGCTATCAGCCCAGTTTCAGTTCAAAAGCAGCAGCACGGACTGCACATCACACGAAAAAGCACCTTGGGTGATAAAGGTACTTATAACCCTACATATATTTATGGATACCATTAAAAACAAAACCGCCATAAAGAAAATAGCTGACTGTGGAGTAAAAAGCCCGAAGGACCCAATTTCCTCCTGAAGCACCTGATGGACACAGTGACAAGCAGATTGCTTTCCAGCACCAATTTTTGGAGCATGTGAAAAATGGGGCCGCATGCTGGTATGTGGTCCAAGATGACTCATAAATCTTCCTTTATCTCCTCTGTGGTGTTAGCAGAAAAGGATGGGTTGCTTTTTTTCCATCTCATTCACATGTCTATCTGTCTGTTATCCGTGCCCTTGAGCAAAGATTACTGATGCCCTGCCTTTGATATATGACACATCGCACAGTGCAGCTTTTCATCCAGTGAATTAACCTAGAAAAAAAAAAATGCAAACCTGACTGCCATCAGCTCCCAGGCTTTTTTCACTGCTCTTTTGTGCTCCTGAACCACCCCCCCCGCCCCCCCCTCAGCCAACCCCACCCCAACCTAATATTGAGCAGACAGGGCAGAGAGCATTATGGGTACCCAAGTTTGGTGGCAAATTGTTTATCTGACCTCTGCACGTCTCTGCATTTTATAATCTACTATGTGTCGTCCCCGTGTCATCCTCACAACAAATTGAGCCTGTCAGTCCCAGGCTGGCTTTTCTTTCTGTTTTATTTATTTATTTATTATTCCTTTATTTATTTATTTATTTATTTCCAGAGGAAAAAAAATACAGGAAGGTTGGCGCAATGTAAAGTTTTTGCAGTGTGGATGTCCTGAAATCATGCAATACTTGAATATAATATAAATCACTTTAATAATTACACTGCACTTAATCCTTAAAGAAAAACAAATATTACTTAATATTTTGCATGCCACATACTCACTATGAAACCCAATGTACTTAAAATATTCTTAATTCTACCTTAATTTATGCACAAACACCTTAATTTGAATTAAGTGCCCATTAATTTGTAAACTGTTCTCTTAATTTTACCTTATATTGGATTTAAGGTGTTAGTGTGAAACCCCTTAATCCTAAACATATGGCATTTTCTTCAGGAGGCTCAGTTATTTAA
>JBBKCR010000141.1:10816081-10851208 GCA_037577295.1 Ladigesia roloffi | reverse complement strand
TAAGGGGCAAATTTAAAAAATAAGGGGAAAATTCAGTAGTTTTACCCCTTAATTTGCCTTAATCTGTGCACTTTTCCACTTAATTTTCCTTACTTTCTAGGAAATTAAGGTAAAAATTAAGGTTATATTAAGAAGTAAAATTAAGGGGTTTGGTTTCGTAGTGACTCTTGCTATTGTGACATTATTAAAGTGGCTAGCCAAACCAATAAGAACCACTCTTATAGTGTTCAGTTACAGAATTAATATCTCCCTTTAAGAATGGATAACCTAGAACACTTTTTTAAAAACAGAATGGCAGTCACTGCATATATCTAACACAGCATAATTTAGAATATTTTAAAGTAACAAATGGCACTGGCCACTTCATTTCATATAAAGAATGTGCAAAATGATACATTGACCAATTACAAGAATGACTTGGTACCCTGCATAAGAGAGAAATATCATTTCTCCCCCACAACATGACTTCATTAACCTACTTCTAATCCCTATTTATATTTAGAGGCTTAAGTGAGACTAAACAAATTTCATCTGGTTCGAGCCAACTTTATGTGAATTAATACAGTGTATAAGGCAATGCAATGATCTACAAATCATTATCAAATTAAAGAAGTCATCATAAATAAGATATTAGGTCACTGGGGAAGTGCAGCAACCCATTACCATAATGGAACCGCTCATGATCTATTTCATTAACATGCAGTCTTCAACCCAAATAAATGTATTCTCTGCCCAATGAGAGCCAATTCATTCACAAAACAGAAAATGTTACTCTTTTTTATTCCTGACAACAATGCATCAGCATGAACAGGTGCACGGTAGATAATTCTCAGTACAAAGGAACCAGTATAAAAAGGTTAAATATATATTTAGAATAGTGTATTAGAAATTCATAAATAATAAAAAATATTCTTGATGTTTGATGTAGAATCACTGAAAACCAATGTTCATACGGCTATACAGTTCTTACATAAGCCTTTCATAACAACTAATACAAACCTATATAAAAAATATTTAAGCAAGGGTCAGCTGTCACAGCAAATCCAATTGACTGAAACCTGCTGGAAAAAGCATTTATAAATGTTTAAGAAGGTTGTCATGTTGTCATAAAAGGCATAAGTAGATGATATGTCATTTCTATTCATTAATGTTCACAAACTCCCACTGGAGAAAATTAATTATTAATAAATAAAAACTGATTTAAATGATTCCATAACATCTAAGATGACTCTTTGTCTCATTTTGACTAAACAGGTAACAAAATCAGGGGACAGACCTGATACATATATACACTTGCGACAGCAGAGACTGAACTCACAGGATAAACTGGTCACCTGGCAAAACACCACCATGGTTATAATATAAAAAAAAATTGTGACAGGAATACCTTTACGGCACAATAAAGCATAGAAAAAAATAAAATTGACAAAAAGTATAAGATAAATACCATAAAAACGTATTAGTTTTATGCAGGATTTATTATCCCAGAAAAATATCTTGCAAAAATAGTCCACTTTCTTATATACAAATTCATGTTTTCAATTTTGAAGATCGAATTAGTACAGTTAAACTTATTCACTGAATACATTTTAGGCTAAATGGCAACAATTATAACAAATTGTTTCAGACAAATCTAAGGTGGCGGACATTTGAAGCATTATGTTCTAAAGTATACTAAAAGCCCTTTAACTGATGTTATAATTTCCTCCATATTATTCCTAAACAAAGTTCATTTACAGTGTACAGTTAATCTCTTGGGTTCCTAAATAAATAACACATTATTTTCATAGTATTTTCATAGTATTTACTTTAACATTAATAACTAATTAATCAGCCTATATTAATAGCAGGGGGTTAATCCTTATGGTTTGTTTACAGCATCCATCATGTATAGTACAAAGTAAGGCCACCTTTATGTTTGGGTTCTAAAGAAAAATGAGCTACAGAAAAGTCAGAACTTTCTGATGACCTCAAAATGTCCAAATTACAGTTTGACAAGCAGAGTTACATTAACAGTGAGTCTGTAATGTCATATTTCTTAGGTGACACAGCATTGGACAGCCTGCTGTGAAAGTTTGCAGATATAACCTTTCGTCTGGCCGGCCATCACTTTCTCAAATCAATTCCCCATCAGCGTCTGTGCAACTGGCAACTCAACAACTTATTCCATTTGTTATATTGAGCTCCATCTGGCCAGGGTCATTTGCTTTTTTAATTTAGTTGTCTTCTGCTCTCTAATTTGTCTCACATTTACAAATGGTGTCGACCGCTGCACCAAGCTGTAGCCCGTCAGCTGCGGGAAATATATTTTCAAACAAATATGCCAGCGGTCTGCGGCCATAAATTTACTGAGCAGCGTTATTAATAGATAGTAACAGATGTTTACTGATTGTTGATTACCAGTCATGTTGACCAGAGAAATCTGTTCATAAATGGTATGGAATTTATTGTGTGCCAGAGCGCAGCTCCCTCTGTCTCTCTCTCCTTGACAGGACGGAGCACGGTGCCAACTCTCCATGTCGCAAAACAGCGAGACAAAGTCGCCCAGTTTTCCCTCGGAGGTACAGCAGCATATGTTCCGCTGCTGAGAATGGCACACACATGCAGAGGACAGGGCGCCACAGATTCATGGCACTGCTTATGGCTTATTTGTGTCCTGCTCTTGGAGCGTGAGAGGAAGCAACTGTTTGGCTACTGACACCCCGTACAGCAAAACAAATAGTTGGGGAGTTATGGCACGCCACTTGTCACTCAGCATCAATGACTGCAGGCAGTGCTGCAATTAATCTTTCAGTAAAGAGGATGGCAGCTTTTCACTGCTCAGAGGGACTTTTTCGCACGGGTCATGCCACGCCTCAGACTGTGCCATACAAGGACATTATCATACACACCGCACACCTACGTGCGAAGTTCACCTGTTCCGTCACTCCGTCACCCCCATTGTCACTTTAAGATGGAAATCATAGCTGTCACATAGCCGACTCATGTGATGACCTTAATCTCAAGTTCACTCCGACAGGTAATAAATAAGCTCTGCAATACGAGCAACTCTGGCCAAGTTATATTAATGTGGTAAAATGATAGCATGCCGCTAGGGGCCGGGGTCCTTCAGCCATTGACGGCTGCATTCACAGCGAGGAGTTTAACAAGGTACCCCTGATCATTTCAATGCGAAGGAATCCCATTTCTGAGAGGGACAAACATGCAAGAAAAAAAAACAATTCACATAAAATGTTCAAATATTGGTGTTGAATCAGACAGGCTCTTGAGAGTGTAATCATAACAGTGTACAAAAAGTCTTATTTACAGCCTGAGTGGAGACACAGCGAGGGTACCGGACAACAACTTGCAAACACTGACAAGTTATAAAACTTTAAGTGAGCTGTAAATAGCACTGTCATTCCATCCGCAGTGTTATATTACAGGGACACCTTTATCCGGCCCATGCTAAATCTTCACTCTTTCCAAAAAAGACAGTGAGGGACACAAGAAATAAATTACAAAAACAGGCAAGAGCACAGTGCCTAGTTAATTAAACGTAAAAGACGTTTTTGCTGTTTTGTTTGTTTTTTTCCTCAGTATAACTTTCCTATCATTGTTAGGTTTATGTCAGGCCCTGGGAACAGTTTGTATCCTCCAATAAATTTTTACAGTTGCTTCACCTGCCTGATATCCTTCAGCCATTTCCTTCAGAAGCTGTCAAACACGCCAACTATAATATATGGCCCTTCCAACGAGAACAGCTGTAGCCATTCTCTCTGCTGCCTCTTGTACCCTGTCCTGCATGAAATAATACATCAAGATTAATTGATTTCCTGTCACTCTCAGAGAAAAGAAAATTAATTTTCATGTATCTTTTCCCCTAACCCAGCATATGAATTTTGTACATGGCAAGTAATTTAAGTTTTTTAATTATTCATGAGAACAAAAAAACATGATGAAGTGGGCTGCTGATCGCCTCAAGGCCGCCGTTCAGGCCTCACATCTGCACCCCGCCAACAACAGCACACCCTAATGCTTGTATTAATATTATATGTATGTACATACATCTTCGTTCAACAGCTATTTTTCTCAGCACGACCTGGGAGTAGAGGTCAGCAAGCAGCAGTCTGACGAATGCAGCTGCTTCAGGTTGGTTGTAGGTAAATGCGCTCAGAGTTTAAACTATTTGGAAAAGCCACATAAACTATTATTCAATTATTTACTCCAAGTTCTTCTGTTCCTGTATAAAACTGTGACAATAATATTGGTATTAATCATATACCAAGGCAATCTGCGCAGCCAATAAGGCATGACTTAAAGCATTTAATAAACTGGACCATTACTATTGCAATCAATTAATATAATTTTAAAAAGGGTCATTTTAAAATTCAAAGTCATTAAAAGCAGCAGACCACTATGCAGAGCACATTGGAAAAAAAAAAACACAAAAAAGTATCTATGCAAATGCAGGTCCATGCCAGGTAGATTTCGGAAAGACACAGCATGAAGAAGGATGATTGAGAAGCTCTCAGGAGTGCAAAAGTAAAATACCATTCGCTGCATAAGTGAGCATTTTGAAAGTGCAGGGCTGAGAGGAGGAGGATGCCATCTCCCTGCTGCCACAGCCCTCAGAAGACCTGTCAACGCGGCCAGCCAGAGATTGATGCGCAAGCCGTGCACTGTTCCTCCGCATTACATGTGACATGACAACCATGATGAATGAGAGCCAATTATATTCAGGAATAGGCTGTTTTTTTCTAATACATTGCCACCAATCACCAGCATGGGGTCTGTTGCAGACAGGGGGGTGCTGCCTTAAGAAAATATGAAAAACTTGAGTTCAGGGACTAGTAACCCGAAGGCTACCTGCAGTCTGCCTGGGTGGTAGAATTAGAAATGCATGGGTGCCGAGGGTAAAGAGATACATAGTGAGAGAACTACAAATTGATAAGCAATACACAAAGTACAATGGAAAACTACTTTTGACCCCCCGTTTTGCCAGGGATTGTGGTTCGCATAAAGCTAATTACAGAGCGTGAGCAGTGTGTGTTTTAATCTTCTTAATGTTGTGAGTGTGGGACCAGTTAAATTGGCTTGTCTGGCAAGAGGCTCTAATTACTGTAAGAGAGTCTAATTAGCATTTAGTGGAACACCAAAACAACTGCGGCAAAAATTGCACTAATTCTCCAATAAACAGTGTTCACAGTGTGCAATCAAGCTGCTTTGCAATACAATGAGAATTAATAGCATCACACCACAATGGTAAATCCTACAACTCCTGCTGAGAGCGTTAAATCATTTTTCACTGCGCACAGATTGTTCCCATCAACAGCAATTCCCCGGAATCCTAATAAGAATCTCCCTCATTAATATCATACAGTCCAAATTATGTGTAATTTCAAAATATGCTTCAGCAAATAATTAGGCAGATGACCCCAAGGATATGAGTAAAGTGGATCTGTCATGCTTTAACAAATGAGATCTTTGAATAAGCCTTCAAGAGAGTCTGTCAATTCAAAGGCCTGTTCAATGGCATCATTCTCTGGCATCGCATGTGATAACAAGGCAGGTTTGGTCCACTGTTTGCATATGAAATATTATTCACTCATTTCTTTGTTGTGTTTGTATATAGGAATTAGGCTGAGTGTCAGCTGGTGCTATGGAGAGACATTTGGACCTGATGTGGTTGGAACAAGGAATTGAATAGAGCGGGAACTGATTAGATGCAGACAGTTGCCTTTCAAAATGCTTGACAGCTAGAGCTAAATCCCATCTACTTTAACCGCAGCCTCATATTTGTCTCTCCAATATTCCCCTCTAAATAGCACTTAGCATATTCACAATGTTCAGACTGCATTACTGATTTAATTTTGGTAGCAAAACTGTCCGTGTGATACAGTCGCCTTGAAATCAAAGCTGCTCAAGAACAGACAGTTGTTCAATTGCTGTTCAGTTGAATAAGCATGAAACTAAACTGCACAATGTGAACCAAAATCCTGCAACCCAACTGAAAAGCATTCTCAAGCATCATAACATTGTAGAACAGATTTTACTGTCTCAGTGGACAAAAAAAAATTACAAAACAAGATTCGACTGATTCCTAACCTGCTGAGATAATGGCACAGGTAATGTTAGCTATGTTATACATTTCCCCTGAAAATTACAACAGAAGATGTGAAAAGACTGATATGCTCCTCAGTTAAATCCTAGGAGAGACAAAAGAAGTACAAGCAAATGGCAAAATGACTTTCATTTTCAAATAGTTTAGCATAGCATATTACATACAAACAACTATGTGGTTACATATGAACAATACATGTGGAAGTACAATTATGCAGTGATTAAACATATGTATTAACTCAGTTTTTATTCATTTTTACTCCATAAAGCAAGTTTATCCTAATGGGAATATGAGTACAAAATGAACTATTTTCATAACCTGCACTACTGAAATCTGGAGGTAACAGTAATTATTAAAAAAAAACACAATGATAAGAATGCTTCAAATATAAATAATCTAATATTTGTAATAATCTAAATAACACATCATAGTATTTTATACAGCAAGAATTACACAATGTGTCAGAAAATACAAGCTGTTAATTTTGTGAAGTTGTTTCAACTTGCTGCTTTTAAATTGCTTCATGTAGCTGTCATTTCACAACACGCAACATGCAACTAGCTGCATACATGTTTCACCATGTAAAGCCAGTGTAAGATCCAATTAGCTTTTAGGTCAAACATCCTCATAGCATGTGCAAAATTTAACATTTTAGATCAGCTGATCAGCTACAAACTGTGGAAATGAGACACTCGTGACTCTCCTTGAAATGCAAAACAATTTGTATAAATTACTACACAAATTACTGAAGAAAACTCATGAACTTTTTCTCCTTAAAAACATGCAAAAGCACCTGACCAACAAACGAAGCATGCACGGATAACTCTAAATAATATAAACATAAATGCAAACACTTTTTAATAAATACAAACTCATAAAAGGCCACTTTAGGGCAGATCTAGAGAAACCTTTGGACAATATTATTCCCCAGAATTGCATTAAAGTAAGGGATCTACCTGACACAATATGTGTAAGCCTGCATAGAAGAGGAAACACAGTTTGAAAAGTCTGAATTATTTTGTTGTAGACTTGTTCTTTGTGGTTTAAGAAATGTGAAGTTCAATGGAATGCAGTGTGCAGAGAGGAAGCATCACTGCGTGAAGGTCCGAGGTCATCAAAACCTCCTTCTCCAACCTTCTGTAGCACTATGGCACAAAGTGGAGTAGAAAACATGTTGACATCTTACAGCTTTTGACATGTACAGATTAATGGATAGACGTGGGAGAAAATATAGACCTCATTTGCCTCTTCAACACATGGCATTTATTGCACTCCACTGATAGATTATTTACTTTCATTGTCATCTGGAGTTAATGTTCCTTGTCTGAGTAACAAAAACAGTTTAGAAAGGCAACTTCCACAAGTCAAACTCTGCAGTTTCCCAGACTCGTCTCTGCTATCTATCTCTATTGAAACACTCTCTATTTATTTTGGAAACTTAAACAACTGCTGTTATGTCCGCCCAGGGTTGGCATAGAGCAGAGAAGCAGATTCATCATTATAATACTCGGCATGAAGAGAGAGCAAGAGGTAAAAACTGCTCTGGTATAACAGATATGATTTAAGCCCAGAGGAGATAACAGGAATTTTAGAAGTCAAAGGCTGAAGTAAATTCCCTTTATGTAAATATGCTGGGAAGGTTAATGCTTGCAGGCATTCCATGAACTATGAAGAAGGCTGCCAGAGAGTGAGAGACTCCAGCTGTATTCATGAGATCTAAAGGAGAAATGTGGATGAAAAACATGCTTTTTGCCTCCGAATTGTGCTTATGTGATCCTATTCTGCTTGACGATGTGACGACGACCTGAGCGCTACTGATCTTTGCTTGAATTTTCAGAACTTCAACATTTGGCTCCAATCAGTATTTGTTTTCCAATAGTCTTAAATGAATTAATAAAGAAATGCAAGCTGCATTGGCTCAGTGGAAGGACCTTGGAGGTACTGAACTATGCAGTAACCCTTCATGCTGGAGGCCTTGAGTGGCCTAGCCGCTTACTGTACAATAAATATGAAGCGATGTAACCGAGGGCGCTGGTGTGAATAAAATTCACTCAACTAGCAGAGCTGTAATGGTGGACATTTACGTTTTTCTACTATTTCGGGAGATTCACATAAAAGTCAGTCCACTACAGAATCCAGGAGTTGGCAGGAAGACATGAACATGATGGTGGTGGAGAGATGTTGCTGTTCCAACACAGTTCTCACTTACAACCACAAAAAATCTAGGTATGTCCTGATTATGGAGATGCAAAGAACAGTCAGACCCACTCTAACGTGATTGAACAGCCAAGGCTCAGTTTGGTATATACTTTATTCTTGCGCTGAAAACACAAGCACATTTCTAATTACAGCTAACACAGAGTGAAAGTTAATAGCTTTTAAGCAGCATAACGCAAATATATTCCGACCTCTCCATGTGATTACTGACATTGTGGTTCACATTGTTCTCTTCAGACTTAATGTAATATTTCTTAAAAGCCACATTTGAGGCCAGAATTGCATGCTCTGCCTCAAATTAGATCAACACACAGCTTTCCCCCTAGTGGGCCTTTCATGCAGGGCACTAGTAGCAACCAAATATAGTTTCATGCAGAGTATCGGTTTGTTTTTTATGTCAGGATTGCTCCAGCCAGACGTTAAGTAAGATTTATCATACTAAACGTGGTCTGAAGTAATTGTGCAGTGATTACAGTGTGTAGTTTACATCATAACTGTCAGGGTCAGTTAACGTTTCTTTGCAATTCTGACTTTATGACTCCAGGGTAAAAGTACATGCATTGGCAAAATTTCAAATAAAAGTCTGAAACCTGGCATAGTCGAGTGTCCATAGTTGGAATAAGGGGGGAAAAGGGAACCATACTGTGTCATGGACATGGCTGTAAGGGACAAAAACCAGGTACTACGGCACAAAGGAATTAATTTCATTTTCTGAAGGTTTGTCCAAACTAACTCTTGTCATGCTAATTTGTCTTCCGTTTGGTCCTGCATCTGAAGTGGAGGAAAAGGCCTGTAGCTTTAATGGACATTCAAAGTTACGGGGCTCTCAGTATACTTGACTTCGAGCCTGATTGTGCTCAGGAGTCCTGTAAAATGTCAAAGCATTTCTCATGGACACTCTCCATATCCTCACATATCATAAACACACTCTGTCACTCTGAGCCTCTGCATGTCCCTGCATAAACTATCCTCCCTCTCCCCCTTACTCTCTCGGTGTAGAGGCACCTTTGCATAATGTGTGAGTGTGAGTGTGTGTGAGTGCGCACGTATGTGTGTGCGTGTGTGTTTATCATGTTTTTATCAGCCCCATATTTTGTCATAAATCAAAGGGATATAGTCTGACAAACAATCCAATATCCAAGGTTAAGAAAACATGGAGAAAATAAATCACCCCAGTGTCATGTTCAATTTTTACAACAGCATTAAGCTGCAATAACAATAACAGGAGCTAAATTGATATAAGAACACTATACAATCTACTGCGCTCCTGGCAGAGGAACACACAGCAACACAGAGAAACACTCCACACAAATATCATATTCACCTAATGCTCCACTGTTCCCAGGCCATATGACTGCATTTTACACTTCACACAGCTTGGTTATAGCAGCTTCTAAAACCATCTCTGTGTAAACAAATATCGATGCCAGCTAGAGACACTCTGGTACCATGCATACACTCCACTAGTGAGGCTAAGATTTTAGCCTTGGAGCTCAAATAAATGTTATGCCTGACTTCTAACCAGGCTTTTTCATTTTTAATCCTTTATGCTTCACTTCAATTGTACCGGACAGAAGCACCGCATACATGTGTAGCACAAACAGACACAGTAGCACCGGATAGGTGTCGAGATCTTCTGTAAATTAACTAAAGAACTAAAATAGTAAATATATAATCTATGCGTCTAAAAGCTATTTTGCATTTGTGCAGAATACGTTATTGCACTAACATCAAAAAGACACTGTTATAAAACTCACACTGTTACACAATGTTGCACATAATGTTAAGCAGTACGTATGTCTGTGCAGATCAGTATTCACAGATATATGGTATATTAATGAAGTGGCAGATTTGTGCATACAAAAAAATAGATAATTGAAACTACATTTTCTGTGCCTAGATTGGGAAAAATCCACAATCATACACACATACAGACACACATGCACACTCTCATACACACACACCGAGCTGAAAAATTGGAGGCAGCCGGCCAGCTTGCTTCTCACCCTGAGCAGACACAAAGCATTTATAACCTTAAAAATGACTTCTGGGTAGCAGGTATCCAATTATTCGTTACCCAGGAAGCTGTGCTAAATGGAGAACCTCGATGATTTACTCGCAACCTCTCCTTTTATTAAAACACTTTGTCTTATTGTTTTATTGATTTACAATCCGTCCTACTTTTTTGGCATCTGAAAACAATCAAGCAGCAGAGCAGCAGAATGTTTGGACATTAATCGTTAAAAGACAGTGTTTTATTCCTGGCCAGGGGTTTGCCGCACCAGCTGCTATGCATTCTGGTAAAAGGGAATGATTTATGGCCTCGTCGCCATAACGATGAGGCAGACTCATTAACATATCGACAGCGCCCAAGATGGATCATCAGCATTGATTATTTCATGGCCTGTTGATGCCCATTTGTTAAAAAGAGTGGAGAAAAGAGGGCGGGAGTCAGAGAAAGGGAGAGAGAGAGACAGAGAGAGAAGAGGGGGAGGAATAGAGAGAGGAATGGTGAACGGAGGACTGGCTACACAAGGCTAAGCCGACCGCTCCTGCTTTTAGAACTGTATCTTCAGCACGCAACGTGACAAATGGAGCAAAGCCTGATACGTCTTCACACCAAAGCAATCATCACACGTCACACCTACAAACGAATGATTGACACCTATTAACCAATCTGTAGTGCTCTGTGGAACCACACGCCAGAATAATGGGTCTCAATGGGGAGGTGATGTAAAGCACTCTCTTTATTGTTGTAATAAAACATTTCTGAATTTCTGGGGACACATTAAAATATCAAACCAGTCAATGCTGTTCTCAGACTTGAGGACTGGACTGGCATTTATGCTTCCCAAATGGGCTGTGATATCATCTGCAATAGCATCTGTGATAGATAGACAGATATACCCTCCCAAATCCCTGCCCCCCAATATTAATATTACAGATGGATATTGACAGAATTATTGAAATTCTCAGACTGGTGTGGATTTTTTTCCATTTTAAAGATAAAACCATATCTTAAGATTTGAATATCTGCAGGTTAGGGAAAATCATAGCTTGTCACTGCAAGTGAAAAGTTTGAGCCTGAGATGAAATGAATAAATAAGGCAAAAAAGTGACTGTATGTTTTGTTAGATTTCACAGCTAATCACACACAAGAATGACTAGCTGCCTGCCTCTGTCCCATCATTCATTTTTCATCTCACACTGCTCACTGCCCCCATCAAACCGTCTTGTCAAGGTCAATTGAAGGAAATGATCACAACACACACATACTCACACACATACACTGGCACTGCAACGCATACACATGCATCCATGCACACACTTCACTCAGAGCGATTTATCAAATAAACCTGCTTAAAACCCAGCATGGATGGAATGCTACAGCTGGAGTGACATTATGGTAAGGGTGAGCTAGCGCGTTGCCATCTCCTTCATTACAACCGGTTAATTGATGGGCCAATCAGTCATTATTGAATGGCAGCCACCCCGGCAAACCTCCTGATTGTCATTCCTTTAGGACGGCTGTCATCAGGGTTTGGGAGCGGTGGTAACCTTGCCATGAGAGGGTGTCACACACCTTTTTAAATCACAGGCCTCGACACCCGCTTGACGCATATTGACCACCTAATCTTTAGCAAGGAGCCGGAGAGCGACAGTGGGCTTTTTTAAGCTCACCTTACATTTGTATCAATATACCGTCAGCCACATGCCGGATTGCCTTACTGCTCATTGTTTGAGAGGAGTTCTCCAATACACGTTTGGCATTGAGAGCTGGATGCGGAATGACAGTCCGCTTGGGTTCTTTTTCTCTGATTAAGTCAATGAAGGGTAAAAGGGGAAGTGTGTGAGAAAGGCTCCCGGCCTCCAAATGTCCTTGGTGGACAGGCTGAAGCACTGGGGGAGAAAGTGTGTATGTGTGTGCGTGTGCAAGACAGAGGTCTGCCCTGCCCCTTGTACAGTATGGACGGGGCCTTTAAATTGCTTCCGTCAGTGGTGCTGAGTAATGAGTGTGATTCTAATCGGAGTTCCTGAGGCCAGTAGCATTAGTCTTCATCTCCAAAGGGCCCTCTCCGCCACCCGTGACATCTAATGTAGAGCAGGTCCAGCCGTAATGAGAATCCATTCCGCAGCCAAGCCACTGCCTACTCTCCCCCCATATCGCACAGGAAGGCTTCGGTCGGGACAACAAGGTTACCGGCCCCCATCTCTGCCTCCAGCAGCCATTACATATTCAAGCACTAGAAAATGGCTGAGGTCTCCCACTGCACTACAGCCACACAGTCACTAAAGCCAGGACAGCACAGTGAATGTAAGTTCATTAGGCTAAAACAAGCTTGCATAATTATGCTAAGCTAACCTGTTCCAAGTTTATATCCCATAGAACACAGTGCAAAATGGTTGGAAAAAGCCTGAAAAATATATTGTGGTGCATAGCTAGTTGCCTCTTACTTTCAGTGCAAAGCTATATCAGTGTTATTTAATAGGCAACTGGTTTGTCATTTATTTAAATGAGAGTATTTATTTTGCAAGTTTAGCTCAAAGTATGGGCTAGCAATTTGCTTAATGTATGTGTTCATTTACCCTACATAGTGAGATTTTCAAGCTACTGAAAAAATAAACAGTATAAAAATATTTCACTGGCCAGTTCGGTTATAAACTGGTAATGCCCATAACAGTGAAATTATCTTTCATAATAAAGAATTAATTATTTGCAGGATTACTAAAAAAAATAATAAAATACATTCAGACAAATATAGTTTCCTGCGATGTACTGAGCAACTGTTACAGATTACTAAATGATTGGCGAAGTATTACATATAATCGTATAGCATGGCAGATTTTACAGTTTACTATTGTACCGATACTGCTCATTTACAAAATGTTCTAATGTTTTCTGTTTATATTTAAAATCAGATCAAATCAGGAACTGAAGTAGAATAAAGAAACATTTATATATCACGATTTTCTGCTCAACCAAAATCAAAGATTTTTCAAGAATATCTTTTTAAAAACGTGCAAGAAGGATCGGGTCATGTAGTATGTAATGCTGTATGTGTTCATGGGTTTAGGATAATGTTATCAGCTTAGACGCAGCCTCCCATGTCCTCTCTTTGAAATTAGAACATTATTTCATTCCACAACCAAGCACATTGATTTGTGGCTGTGTGCATTGATGGCTCCATAAAACCGTGTAGAGACGTCCTAGCCTCCGTGTTCACCCTTAAACATAAACATAAAATGCACACTCATGACAGCCAGCACTTTAAGTGTATGCGCACGGTGGTAGAACAATACTATCTGAGATCGTGCAGCGCCCGGTGCCTGTCACAAACCCACATACACACAAGGGCCAAAATCTGTGCAGATGCTAAAAATCCTGGGTTCGCTCGGCGAGCGGAGAGTAAATTGCAGTGGGGCTTTGCGTGGCTGAATACTTTAACAGGTCATTCCTCTCTGTCTCTCCCTGTTTGCCTGTGTTAAACTCCCCCCTCTGCCCTCATCCATTCTCTCATCCACTTCCCGGCTTTGTCCATCCATCAATCGCCACACTTTGTCAGCGTTGACTTCATCCTGAATCCTGCAATCACGACGGAGACGCTGGAGCACAGGGAAGCCGCTGGCCCTTCATCTGCATCTGCAGCCCCTCCTCATCCTCGTCTGCTGACGGCCGGGCGGCGGACCGGGCAGTCAAGGGCCCTGAGGCGTGTCGCCTTCTATTGCACAGGCAAGCAAAAAACACTAAAGCAGCAGCTCCTCTCGACACTTAACTACTCTCTCTCTCCCTCTCTCTCTCTTTCTTACACACACACACACACACACACACAAACAGACACACATACAAAAGGTAAAATTGTCTGGTGATTTAATTGCAACTGCATATTGGTTTGTTATAATAGACTGAACGAATTATGTGCTCATTTTCACCCAATATAAAAGCCTATTTTCAAATGGGTCGGATATTTTATTCTCTGTATTCCACTACATTATATTCACTGTCCGTTTCCAAAAGTTTTGATACCCATGGTCAGATGGAAGGGGTCCACAGAGAACACATTTCTGCACATTTCACTGTACAATTACTGTTTAACTGGTAACATTTTCTTCTAAAATAATAAACTTGTTTCATTTTCAAAGTAAACAATCATGCCATTCGACTGTGGCTATTCAACCCATTGCACATGACTGTAGTTCCTCCTCTCCTATTTGTGTATTCAGTGTATAAGGATATTTGTAGTTATACTTAGGCCTGCCAAAATAATGCACTCAAATGGTGGTGAAATCTGATACTTCACTTTATCGCTTTCTAAGGAAATGCAATTAAATTAAATCACTGTGAGGTCAAAGATTTACACACACACAAATATGCACATGGATATATGCACATGCACACAGTGACACATCTTTACACTCACGGAAAGAAGAAAAAGGCAGGTAAGGAGCGATGAAAAAAAGAAAGACAGAACAGAAAAAGAAAGAGACAAAGAGAGTGAGAGGCCAATAGTGAAAAGGAGGGTTAGAAAAATAAAGGGTGGCATTTGGAGCGAGTGGGGGGGTGTTTACTGGATTTTCTGAAACAATTGGTACTCAGGTCAGGCTGCAGCTCAATTTGTCTTTTCTTGCCCGCACATCAATAGAAATCACACAGTGAAAATGTATCACTAATTAAGGGCTCATCAGGCCCATGTCAGCTGTACTTTAGACTGAGAGCAGCAGAGCTCTGAGGGGACTTATAGTGTTCTCCAACAGCTCGGAGTGAGAAACACTGCTGAGAGTTCTGTTTAGCACAGAATTACTCAATACTGCCATGGCCCATGATATGAGGAATTACTAAAGTATTCTCAGACCCATGCTCTCCAAATGCATCTCAAACTAGAGCTGCACCAAAGCCTGCAGATCAAACTTTTTAAATATTGTGTTTGCTTTTATATATTTAAAGGGGAAAATGTACTCAATTAATGAGTCATGAAATCCACAAGATTTATATATCATCCACAGTCCCTGGCTGCTTGATGTCATTTAATGGTCAACATTTCAACTGTTCTTACATTTAACTCAGTGTTGATTCTTTATTCAAGTCTTTTTGTTTTTTAAAACTGAAGATCCACATTTAAGCATCTTTCAGCGAGTTCATTTTTTTTAAAGGGCATGAATATACACATCAAGAACCGTTTAAAAGTCTAAAGAACCTCCATAAAATTTACAATAATGTCTACCCATTACATCAGTATTTCTTCCTAATCAGGGATGCCGAGGATACCAAACTTCTATCCCAACACTTAAATGGTGAAAGGCGGAGAAACACCCGAGACAGGTTGTCAGTCCATTCACAGACACACACACTCACACCTAGAGGCAATTTAACATCTCCAGTTCACCTGATGTGTATATCTTTAAGCCATGGGAGGTTTTAGTTTTTAGTTATAAGTGTACATAGGTAAATTAAACTGCACCTGGTGGTTAATGAACCATGCCTGCTAGCATATCCAAATTCAGAAATCAGGTATGTATTTAAATATCATGATATTTCTTTATTCAAGCTAATAGACATATGTTCAAAATTGTTAAAAGCATATCTTTATTTACGATAGAATCATTTGACATTAAGAAATGTGATACTTTATTTGTGCCCAGAGCATTTCAGCCCCTATTCACTACTGATATCATTCACTATGATCAAATGGTGTCAGGCTATGCCAACATTTTTTTTATTACAGTACCTCATTATATTAACTTTCCATTCTTCCAAAATAATTAAAAAACATAAGCCAGGTTTAAAAAACACATGAGATTCAAATGAGGGAACCTTTAAGCATAACATTAGTCTTAATGCAACACTGAGAAGCACTGCAGGCTGTGGTCTCACTGCAGTACTGACAATGCCATTACAGTTAACATTTGCATTATAGACAACCTACCAAAGAAGAAAAGACATAATCATCAAGATGAAATAGTGAGGAGGATTCTAAACCTTGTTTAAAATAAAGACAAAACAAATCCTGTGCTTCACTCCTGGGCTGTTTGCATCCAACACCTCTAATTAGACAGCAACAAAATGTTATTAATAGGCTGGACATTATAGAATGAGCTGGTTATAAATGGGCCCTGTCAAACTCGCATTCAGCGACCAAATGACTATTCTCAGTTCACTGCCCGCATCTGAGCACTCCCCCATCCCTGCCGGATAACTAATGATTGCTATTAACCATACTGTTAGTGATGATGGCCAAGAAAAAAAACACAAACAAAAAACATAAATAAGAGCATAACTCTTAAAAAAAAATTTACCCATGAAATAACTTTGGCTTCCTGTGGAGACAAACAACAGGCAGTCTGGTTCCAGCAGCGCAGAGTGAGAGGATCTTGTTTTATACATAATTAACACTTATTTGTGCCTTTAAAAATGGAATTCTATTATAATTATCAGCATCCGGCGGCATTAATGCAACCATTACACGCTTGCTGTTGGGCTATGTGGTGCCAGGAGTAATGTAATTCACAGATTAGAGTCAGAAAGCCCTTCAGCCATTCAGCTAAGCTGGGTTTAAGTGACAAACCACTCCAGCTCAGCCTTTTATTAGAACACAAAACAAATTTCTCATATTAATTAACTCCTGTCTCCCACCGCTCTCCACATCCAGTGGACCCCCCTTTCCCCTCCTACAGTCTTCTCTGATACATGGGCTAAGTATCTGCTCTGATGCCTCACTCAGGCCTGTTCTCAAATAAAAAGCCCACTAATAAATGAGGGCCCTATTTACCAAGTCAGTTCCACTTTAGCAAATCCCTTAGCCCTGTAATGCGGATAAGTCTCCTTGGAAAAAATGTAAATACATAAGGACAGGAGGAGACAAGTCACTCTCCTTCAGCGCCAAGGCACTATTAGGCCATATTTCCACATCTTGATTTCAACCGGTTCATCAGGTCTGAGAGGAGCATCGCACCCAGGAGGGGGAGGTGCTGCTTTTATGAGCCGCGATTGGATTACACCAAGCCACTAACCAAATGCGATTGGCTTAGCATGAAATATTAGGCTGACAGAACAGGTTTGGTGCTGTGTCTCTGACAGCGGTGAGGGCATGATATTTCATAGAGCACTCTGTGTCCAAACGACACATCCAGGCTGACACTAATGCAGCAGGCGCTGGTCTGCGGTGAGGATGGTTTGGAGTGTAAAACAGGAAACTTACTGTCTTTCCTTCACTCCTCTCAGTTCTGAGTGTCACCGACCAGGCTCATATATCCACATGCCCACACACACACATGCAGAGCAGCTCTGATCAGTCCTTAACACAAAAGGGCCTCAAGAATCATTGCAAAGTTTGCTAGTATAGTGCAATTTTGGTGGCCGGTGGTGGTGGTGTGCGTTATAAACTAACAATATGCAGAGGACACTGGCATCCTGCAACACAATAACGAATGAAATCAAATGCAGCCTGACGTTTCCTCTTTCAAGATGCACATTCGGATAAAAACGCACCAAAGATGACAAAAAACACAAAAAGGAAAACCCATAAATTCAAACTTCACGTTCTGTGAAGAGCAAATATGAAAAAAGGCGTCAAAATAATGAAAGATTGTTTATGTATTCTGGCATGAAATGGGCTAGGTGTTAGGAGGGAGCGGAGCGCGAGAGAAGGATGGACAGCGCTGACAGCAGCGTATTCATCCTGCACGCCACAGCAGACGGGCCGCTAGTGGCGCTCGACAGAGCAATAAATCAAGGGCTCTCCATGCTGTACCTACAGCTTATTACATCCACCATGACAAATAAATAATAATCCCTGTCACGACAGGCCTTTGCTCAAGGATTGAGCCAGAAAACCCTTTTGCTCATCACTCCTGATCTTAAGTGAAAACACTAGAACAAGGGAATTGAAGGCCATGCTTTACTGAGCTTATGAAACTTGCTGAGGAGAAAAAAAGAAAGAGGCTGATAGGAGAGGAGGGAGTGCATGGGAGAGAAAGTGAGAGACAGAACGAGAGCAAGAGAGAGAGAGAGAGAGAGAGAGAGAGAGAGAGAATGACACTGCTCAAGCAAAAGCAGTGGGTGTGAGAAGGGAATGACCCAGGTCGAGCTGGCCAGAGAGAGAGAGAGGCACAAATAGAGAGCGACAGAGAGAGAGAGAAAGGGAGAGATATAAAAAAAGAGAGAGAGGGAGAGAGAGAAGGAGAGAGAAAAAGAGAATGAGTGCCCTTGTGCACTGCACAACCACTGTCGCTTATTCAACTGAATAGCACCCAGGGGGATGGAGCTAAATCAAAAGCTTTCACCACTAAACAGAAACGGCAAAGTGAGAGCAAAACTGCATGTCCATTTTAGGAGCCTATCAGGCCTACAATGCCCACCAAAGCAAATAGTTCTATTAATGCCTATAACAGCCCCCTCAGTGTAGTCATACAGAACAGCACTGCTGAGAGCCAAATAAAACAGATACTGTGAGGTGTACATAGATGCAAAATGGAGTATTGATTGCTGCACCCACAAAGGTTTACGATTATAAACAACACTCTATCTAGAAAACTCCAACAAAAAGAGACAGAATATAAAGCTGAAGGTCAATGGGGTCTAACAGTGCATGAAGGTGTCATCTAAGGACCATCCAACAGAACTTTTCTTCTGTAAATGTCCCTGTAGATCAGGGTCTTCAAACCGGTCCCCTGGGTCCCCAAGCTAGTCCTCAATTTTGCTCCATTTTTATCCATCGGTAGTCAGGCTTTTTAGATCACGGTTTGAAGACTATTTTATGTCACTGGAAAAATATACATTTCTTAATTATACCATATGAAATATCATTTGGCAAAATCCTGCGAAATTGTTTATGACACCTACTCACTGGTGATTTACTGAGCAGATCAATTTTACTGGCATTTTGTTCTATCAAATGTCATGAGTCTCCTAAATAACAAAACACCAAAGTTTCATTTTTTCATTTGACATATTTTTTTGTTTTTTTAACTAGAGTAACTGTTTTCTGGCAAAAATATTCACATGTAACTAAAGTCTGTATCTACTCAGGCCTCTTGAGATGCAGCATTGCTGACAGCCTTTACTGTCATCATATATATATGCAACTACTGTGCGATGCCTGCCTATGTCACTCTGAAAATAACAGAGTGTGATACCTAAAATCCAATCCCCCACCACAGAATGTGTCCACAGGCTTGTGGTATGTTCTAGATCCATTTTTAGCATTTTTAGCATTTAAGTGCCCAGGGTCCACATTTACAGCTGAGATTTCAAAATGTAAAAATCAGTAAAAGAAAAAAGAAATTTTAGCTCAGATGAATACGTACTGGTCAGATACCCACATGGCTAAATATTACATGTAGTCCAGCACACCATTTTTGACCATCCCCCTTTTAAACACCCCATAAAGTACTTAGCCCTGCTTCAATAAATTTACAAGCTTACCCCAAAATGTATAAATCACTCTGTCCATCTTCGTCTGCCACACTACAGCAGCGTCTCTCCTGTGCGTTGACATTTGTGTTACAAAGGAAATAAAGCTCTGATTAAAGAGAGGCCTGTCATAAAGGTTAGGCAATGGTAAATGGAGCCTTCCATCTTGCTGCTAATAGGAGGGAAGCTGTTAAGCAGGAGGAGATGCTGATCAGGACTGCAACACAGCTCCTTTAGGCCTCGCACCAGCATTAATCACTGAATCACCAGGCCATGCTTAATTGCCAGTTGTATATCACAGGGAAATTTGGGGGCGAAGAGGAAGGAAACTCATTATTCCTGCATTTAGATGTTGGGCTTCACGTTTGAACCCGCCTGTACACCTGGGAGCATGCTCAATCTGACAAGAAAAAATGAACAATGCCACAACCTTCTAATTAATGTCATACAGTAACTATCACTATAGTGCTAAACTGGTTTCAGAACCCCACCAATTTTTTGTATGCAGCGATACACACAAATACTGGGTTGGTTAGTCTAACAGTAGCATCTTCATGTAGACCTATGTTAGTGTTTAGTGACTGAATAAATCCATTTTTCACATTTTGCCAAGTCCTACTGTCCTTTCTCAAATGGCCTGGGTCTTGGCATAGCCAAGGCTCATTGGCCCTGGATAAAACACACTGCCTTGCCAAGAACTTTTCATTAAAAAATGAAAAAGTACCCAATCTTTACTTTTATTTAGATTTCTGCAAGTACTCGGCACTATGCTAATGAAGGGGACTTGATGAATGACTTGTAATATTTCCCTGACGTTTTGTTCTCCCTCAGAAGTTTCCCAAAGTGATGCAGCAAAGAGATAATCAGGAATATTTGGTCATTAAATCCATTTTCGTTACCCAGATACTTCAGTCCATGTTAGCCATGACAGGCAGTAGGAGAGACTGAGACTATAGCTGTTGCATTACTGATCAGTCATTGCCACAGTGGTACAAAGATAAGCTACACAAGTAAAAGCAGCCAGGAACTACACTATGATATGCCATTAAATAATTTTAAGCCAGTGTATGTAGCCTTAGTCATGGCATGAACCAAAGTGATCAGATCTGAAGAAAACAAAAAGCTTTATCATTCTCTTTTTACCCATCCCACAAAATGGTGGTATCCTATAATGAACAATTCAGCTGATCACTCCCTCCAGGAGTATAAATATTAATAGACACTATTAATAGTTTAACCTAATTATAAGGGTGTGCAGTGGGTTGATGGGTTATCTTTATTATGATCAATTATCTTATATTTTCTGAATAACTTTTAGAAGATTGTTAACTGGTGACAAGAGTACATTTCTGCTTTCCTTAATTAAACTGGTTTCTTAAACATGTCCTAGTACATGGACTGATGGAGACAGCAGGAAGGGGCAGTTCAGTGCCGAGGTTAGTTCACCTTTACTTTTGCATAAAATGAGCAGCATACCAATGCTGTTCCAGTGGTAAGGTTCTTATTATATTAAAATAATATATAGTATATCGTAGCATGTTCTCACAGAGAAGTGAAATAATAGGAGCTAAAAAAATACAGCAGAGTGATGCTAGAATCTTAACAAAAAAGTGGATGCAAATAAAGAAAGAAAACCAACTACTGCTTCTACTACTGTAGCTTCTTGACCTCAGTTTCAGGGCCCTCAGTTTTATCTCTATGAGTAAGAGTGAAAATATTTGCACTGCTGCTAGGGACTTGGCCATGGCAGCATGTGGTCAGGATTTCCAGGTCTGTGTAAAACAGACATCATGCCTGCAGTCTGCCAGATCCCACAACAGAGTTTAGCACAGGGCCCTAAACCACTTGACCTCTGGGGGGCAGCCACTCGGGTGCCAGAATATTTGAGAGGAGAGGGGTATTCACTTTACACACTCATCTGTGCACACACACACACACACCACACACACACACACAAACACACACACACACACACACACACACACACACACACACACACACACATAAACACAGAAAAAGTAACCATGAAGGAGTCAAAGTGCATTTGGAGTTCACCAGGCAGGAGGGGGTTATGGGTGAGAGAAAGGTGAAATAAAGTCAATAGAGAAGAAAACAGAGAAAGACAGAACTTCCTTCACCTTTCATTTCACTGCTTTAGGGGAGGGGCCAGAGGGTGGTGGACAAAAGGGGAGATGATTTAGCTGCTGCCTTCAGCTGAGTATGCACCTAGATCATGCTGGGTGACATTTTTGTAAGTGTTGGAGTTTTGAGATGAAGTGGGGTGTGTGTGTGTGTGTGTGTGTGTGTATGTGTGTGTGTGAGCTTGTGGATCATAGAAAGAGGAGACGCACAGGGACACACTGGGGAAGGTCATGCTCGGTACAGGGGAGTGGCTGCATGCATCAATCATCTCAATTTAGGCATTTTTATTAGTATGCAACTGCAATCTTCCTTCTCTAGGTCAAACAACAAAGCCCTGCTACTGTGTTGAGATTCAAACACTGAAAAATACAAATGCATATAATCCATGCAATGGGGGTTTGCTAATTTGCAAATGTATTCATAAAATACATTCTTCAAAATAAAAGTGCTCAAACAAGCAAAACTTAAAAAAGGACAAAATAAAGGTATTGTGGTCCCATTCCTGATTAAGTGTTATCAGGTATTATGCCACCAAACAGCCTCTTCTATTCTTTAAATGTCTTGTGTAAAGGTGTAGACTTCACTGGTGTAATGACTATGGCAGTAATATTGTATTTTCCCTCCATTTTATTGCACAATGTCTATTTATGTATTAATATACATAACATTTTGGAAAATGTGTTTTCAAAATATTTATTAACTTTTAAAGAACCATCCACTGAAAGAAACCAAAATGGGCTTTTTCATTGCTTTTTTTTTTTACAAAGAGTATTTTTACTTGGTAAAGAGAACACAGATCATTAATTGTGCATTTCAGCTTGAGCGCAATTTTCAACCATGACATACGGACAGAATACATCCAATTTGCACCCTAAACTGGTGCAAAGGGCTTAGCACATCAGGCTCAGGCTGGAGAGAACAGTGCCTAAAAAAGGTTAAGCAAGGAACTTAATGTTCTCTTTCACAGAGTCCATAATGCAATTTCAGCAAAAAAAGAACATTAACCAAAGTGGTGCCAGCTCCCTGTCCATCTTGTGAACTCCAAAGTGATGCTTATCATGTCTCTGAAAATATGCACTCAGTGCCCCTGCCGGGCCCATAGGCTGGAAGAATGCAGTGGTATTGAGTTGCTGGCACACTTAGGCCATTTCAGAATGCACATTTTTCCAAGCTCAAGAACTATGGAGAATGAAGCTCACTCAAACCAGTTTTATTCGGTAGATGCACGCATATTTTGGGAAAGGCCAAAAAAATGACCGGCTTTAAACTGTTTATTTCCAGGCCAAATGCAGAATTTAGGATAGCCAACTAGGATAACTAATCCAAAAGAATTGTATTTGTCACATCTGTCATTGTTCAAAAAATGCTGGAATCTAGACTTTCAGAATGCTGGTCAGGCACATTCAGACACACACTGCCTTTGAGGTAAGCTTGCAGCTCAAAAACCGCAAATAAACCTTCAATGCATTTGTGTACTTCGACCACACTCTGTAATGGAGTGCATAATTTAAAGGCCCTCTCCCAGTTTTCAGTTAATTTGCACTTGTGCATCTCCTGTTTAATCTATGCAACTGAGGCTTCATCATCCCCTTTTAATTAGGACATCCACTTAACACCTGAAGAGCAAGCGCCTCAAAGAGGACAGTCAAAAGAAATATCTCCCCACAGTGTTATTAACAGAAATACATCAGCCTGGCACTACAATGTGTAATTAACAGGCTTCTAACAAGCCGTAAATCCTTCATTCACACACACACTGCTAACGCACTGCCACGGTGGCAAGCAAGACCAAAATTCCACACAAGCCAGAGAGGCTTATTTCGCTAACAGGAATTTATGTTGGGATCCTGCAGTCAAATGTAAACAACATTCTATAAGGGTTTCGAGCTGTCACGCAGGAGGCCGATTTCACCGTCTGATTAGAAACGGAGTTGTGCTGGGTTAGCTGAACTAATATTTGTGAGAGACAGAGATAAATCACTCTGCTATGTTGTAGCAGATGCTGTATGGCTGTGATCTGGCTAAGTCTGTGTGGTCAAGAGGATCATCTGGAGAATGTAGGCTGATTCGAGAAAGTTCGTTTCAGTAAAAAAAAAAAAAAAAAAGAAAAATACATTTACAAGGACTGTAGGAAAGCAGTGCTTTTACTAGTCCTTCTTTATCAGTCATCCTGATCCTCCTGTGTGTTTTACTCTGCATTTACAATGTTTTCACCACCACTGTTTACACTATGAGAGCAGCCTTATTTGTGGATGGATGTGGGGCCTGCCAGCATGGTGTGGATTTTTATATGAGTGTGCTTTCCTAATGGAATACACCTCTACTCAGAGACAAACATGGCAATGAAAACCCCTCTCAATAAGTTGCAGTTATAATGGAGCCACTGTTGTAGAACCATCCACTTACAAAGTTTGGCAGGCAGTATATCATTCCGTGGTAAACAGCACCCTTTATCAGATCATAAAATCAGCGTGTACGCTTTTAGGTTTTTTTTCCTTTAGCTAGTTTAGGAAAGGAAACAGGCCCCTGAAGCCACAGCCAGAACTTCACAAATACAGCAAAGGGATGCAGGAGGGAAAGAATCACTTTAAGAATACAAATGCATGAATATTTGTTTTCTGAGAGACAAATTGTTTAGAATCACCTCTGTCATTTCCTGTGAAGGAATGTAATGGGAATGTATAGAGCAGTAGAGCATGACAATTTAAGAGGAAAACATTTCTACACTGATAATCCATAACATTAAAAACTGATATTGTGTGGGTTCCTCTCGTGCTGCCAAAACAGAGGACTCCCCAAGACCTCATAAGTTGTCCTGCAGTGATGGGAATAATGGCGCTATAAATAAAAGGCGTTACTAACGGCGATACTTTTTTTAGTAACAAGTAATCAAACCAATTACTGTTTCCCCCGTTACAATGCTGTTACCATTACTGACAATAAAATGCACGTTACTATAACTGAGAACACAGAAGTGGTTTTCATGCAAGCAGCGTCTCTCTCAATAAGACTACTCTTTCTCTGGGGTGTGTGTGTTTGTCTGTGTTCAGGGCTGTGGTGTAAGTGAGAATGCGATGACTGGCTTAGATTGAGTACATTTCCATGGTTTCCCAATCAGATGCAGATTAGTGCGGGTGTTCATACATAAGCACATGCATAGTCAGTCGCACACACACCAACATCCAGGAGTCACAACGATGGCAAAACCAATTCAAAGGTAGCTTTTGCAAACTGGAAGTTTAAGCTCTACTTTTCCCTTGCTGAGGTGAAAGGCAAAAATGTTCATGTGACGTGCAACTTATGCCCAGGCAAAAAGCGTCTCTCTGCATCGGTGGTTAGTTTACAATGTTTTATATTTATTTTATAGTTATATTAAGTTAGATTTTTTTTAGGAACGCAATAATTACCTTGCTTGGTAATGAGTTACTTTTACTTTTATACTTTTTTAAAAGGTACCTGCCCAAAACTGGTGGTATGTGACACCAAGCTGTTAGCAGGAGATCCTTTATGTAAGTTCTAAGGTGTGGCCTCAATGGATCATGGCTCAGTTCAAACTGCCAAGTTAAAACCTTGACCAATTTGCCCAAATTTAGAAGTTAAGAACATGACATGTTCTTCAAACCATCCCTACCAAAGATATTTGGAGCAGGAGGATACATTTTCCTGCTGAAATGGGACGCTGCAATTAAGGAATATTGTTGCCATGAAGGAGATTACTTGGTGTGCAAAACATTGCCCAGAGCATCATACTGCTTCCGCCGACTGGCCTCCTTCCTACACGGCACCCTGGTGCCATCTCTTTTTCATGTAATGCTCATATGCACTATGTAGGTACTTTCAAGGAGGACAGGAGTCTGCACGGGCACTGAGTGGGTACTGAGCACTGCACACCAGGAACACCTCATAAGACCCACCATTGTGGATCCAGTTTTCCAGCCATCATAATGTGGCCTTTGTTAAAGTCACTCAGATGATTTTCTACTCCTAACACCTCAAATACAAGGACTGACAAAGTATGTTTTGACTAAATGGAATAATTCCCTGTCTATGAGAAAAAGGCTAAACTGCACATATTTATTGCGAATGGGCTTCCTAAATACTCGTGATGGATTTAAACAATGGATTGTCTTCTAAGTGGATGCTGTTTTCTGTGGATTTAGACCGTGTTTCAAGAGAAGGTAAGCAGCGATCTAGGTAATATCTGATGTGTTGGTTTGTGTGTGTGCTTCAAAAAATTTCTCCTCGTCGAGGAGGTGTATCACAGATCTACCCGCGTTGTTTGCTGTCAGTGAGTGGAGTGTCAGATTTGCAGGGAGCTAGCCATCCTGTATGGACTTTCACTACTAGTTAATAGTATTTAGGCTTCGATATATAGTGTCTTGCAACTGGCACACCATCTATCATATCTACGCAATAGGTTGTCTGTCAGGAACGGTTGTATTTTATGTGTAACCTAGGTTAGCCCAAGTTTGCATAGCTAGCTAGGCTACCATTATCCTAGCCACTGTAATAATTTTCTTTTTACCATATTGGGGTTAATGTTTGAGGAAAACATGCTCCCGTTACATACAGTACATAGAAATAACACCGTAACTTCAGCGTGGCAAACGGCATCTGCATTTGATGCTTGGCAAAACAACGCCAGACTGCCTTAACTTCATTGTAATGTAACTGCAGTGTTCTAGAGTGCAGCGCGTGAAGGTATTCTGCCTTGGTTTTCCCTCGGTTTTTGGAAGTTACGGCAAAAACTCATCTCATTTTTACCAAAAAACAACATTGACTCAAGATTTTTTGCTACATGATACAACTGATGTCCATTTCCCCAAAAATGGTAATAACTCATTTCGCCCAAAATTGATGTTACCGTCTTTTACCTTTGCATGGCAGTGTATATCATGCTAGTGGTTTGTTATATTTTATATTTTTATGGTCAGTGCAAACAAAAAAATTAATAAATAATGGAAAACACAACATGTCAGCTGTCCAGGGACATTAGATAGTTACCAATATTTTCAAATGAAAGGGAAACTGGATTGGAAGTATTGATAAATTGATATCAGTCTGACTACCTTAGCATAGGTTACACAGTTCAGTGAACTAAAAGTGAAATAAACAGAGCAAATACTATTAGTTCAATTAACTGTGAAGCAAAATGCTTATGCAAGATGATACTGATTTATAAATGATTTTTTCTATAATTATGTATCCTTTTAAGAATTACTCAGAACCTGTTTTATAATTTTTTTAAACTAATTGCAGTTCCACTAACTCAATTTTTTATTAATTTTTTGGAGTCAAAATGCTTTTTTAAATTTCACTGACTATAGGTATACTTATAAAAATTGACAACTATGAGAAACATGAAGAAAATAACCATTCTGTTTATCTAATTTAAAGAATATAGTATTATATATTATATATACACAATATATTTTGCAATTACTCTACTTTCATTTCTAAAATCTAATTTCAGAACTCTTTGTAAGGCCTCCCCATAGCAAAGTTTTGGTGCCTTGCTCGGGCTTCCCACCCCTACATGTGAAAGGGCTTGCTGCTCTCCCTTTTGCCTAGTGGGCAGTAATGAAATCCTTGTGTCCAGGCTGACTTGCCTTTCTTAGGTCCGTCCTCATGGGCAGGATGCTCTCAGAAGTAGTCTGGTCAGACGGGCTCCTGTCAGGGGGCTGATCTGGGGGAGTACCCCTGCCTGGGGTGATGGCCCTGATAAACACTAGCTTCTCTCTACAGTAGAAGGGTCAGAAGTTCAAACCCCAGGTTTTTAACGGTTAAGGCCGGGATGTGAACTCCTGACCTCCCCATGTGAAGCAGGGTCAGCACTTCAATGCAGAGCTGCTTGGATTTACAACTCCATGCTGACTCCATGCAAGCACAGCAGAAAGCACCTGATAGCATCTCCTTCGGGGAGGAGGAGTCGCTCCACTCTCTTTGTACTTTCCGTCACTGCCGGCCCGCACCATAAATCATGTTAATTAGTTGACTGATAAAATAAATCTTGAAAAGTCAGGCGAGATCCTGTTTCCCATGCTGTGGTTTAGGCCACGCCATGTTATTTGTCATCTGCGAATCACTGTTTAATCTGGCCATTTGTAGCAGGCAGTTTTTCCGAGGGTCTGGACAAGCCAGGGGGACAGAAAGGGGCTGACACAGGTAGCTTTAGCCCATCCATCTTCCCCTGGGTGGTCTCTGCTTCCCTGAGCCCAAACACAGGCCTGATCAGCAGGGAGCTGCCTTCGCATGCAGATGCTCCTCTTAGTTAATACGAAAACGCTAAAATCAAATGCTTTTATTTACAATATGCCCTAACTTCATTAGGCCAGGGCAGAACAATTTAGCTTTGTTAGCGTATTTTCTTTTATTTAAAGGCAGAGAGCTCTAAAATGTTCTAAATGTTTAAGTCCTTGTTACTTCTAGCTGGGGTTAGTAGTACAACTAAACACAAGCTATTGTAAACAACATTCAAAGGGAAGTTTTAAAAAATGTGGTTAGAACAACAGACATCTCTGAAACATGTGATTTTCATTTTGGTTTTATGACAGCCATGTTTTTATTTTGCAGACTTCTAATGTTTTGAGGAGATATGAATCCCCACCCCAACCCCCAGCTCCAGTGGCACTTGCCAAAGACTTAAAGGTCGTCCACTCACAATAACACTCCTTTCAAAAGTACACTTCTTCGTCAGTAATTACAGCTCTTTTCCTAGAGTGTTTTGTGTTTCACTTTGCTTGTTCTGTCCCAGAAGCTAACAACCCTTTATTATTCATGGTTCGACTTGCTTCTCACAGAAAGCAAATTACACAGGAGAGTGACAGCTTTCAGACGAGAACAGCAGTGGCGTCCTCTTCCCTTAGGAGTGCCTCTAAATCATACAGATGGAGCTTTACCTCCTGACCCCTCACCTGTTGACCCTGAAGAAAGGCCATTCCTGCCCACCGGCCATGTTCCTGCAACTCTCGTAAGAAGACTCACATGAAACAGATGTTCTACCTGGTCTGCCGGTCAAGTCTGTCTGGGGACTGGCTTGCTTTGTTTATTACAACAAACAGGGAGTGTCAGTATCAATGCTTTTTTTGTGAAGACCTGGCTCTGAGTTAAATGTGTTTTTTTACATTTAAGAAAATGTAAAATATCCAACCCACTTTTGGATCAGCGACAGGTAACTGTTCAAATCAAAACCTCCCATGGAAACTGTAATGTAAGATCCATAAATGTAGAAATGAAACCTTCTCTATGTTACAGCCTCTATTCAGACATGGCAAACATGATCCTGAAAACAAACTCCGCGTGGCATATCATATGCCTAGCAAGGCCACAGTCTGAACACCATTGTTTAACAAGCCGTTCCCAGGCTTACAAAACAGGTGAAATGACCAGAATGATGTCCCTTTGTATCTTTCAAAAGTTTAGCCACATCACAAGAAGAACATCAATACAACAAAATGGGATGAACAGGTGAGCCAACTTTGATGTAATCTCTGTTGTCCTGAGTAAAATCTAATAGGACTCAATTACATCGTATCACCAAAGAATTATTGGTGGCTTGCACCAGCTTGCTCTAGCCCAAAAAGGGTTAGTGAGGCTGATTGCATTCAGACAGTAACAAATAGGTGTGAATGGGCTTCAAAGCGGCTTGTTTGGTTGCCTTTTGCGTAAACATTATCCTAAAGCCATCTACAAAGAATAGCAGAAATTTGACCTTTGATAAAGGTCTTTCCTCACCAAGACAAAGAAATCTATGGCAGGAGAATCACACAGGAGATCAAGAATGTGACGTTTCCATTGGTTAAACAATACAGAAACTGTTTGTGTTTGATTAATGAGGAAGGGAAGGCAGTGCACTGCGAGTTCAGCTCATCAGCGGTGTGCTCCGGCCTCTTTCCACATTCTCACAGGAGAGGATTATCATGATGAAGCCATCTCACGCTACCTATTGATCCAAGCCTTTCCTTTTGCTCAGTGAAAGAAAGCCATGTCAATAAAACCATCTCTAAATGAATTCATTTTTCAATTGTGCTCTCCATGATAATTAGGTTGTACATCACGCTTGCGTTCTGTCACTATATCACACATGAATTGTGTGGCCATTCACTACACCATCAACCCTAGTTTGCTTTGAGAGGCTTACTAATAAAGCGATGTGCTCACGGCCACATGCCTGCATTCTCGCTCCACTGCTAGTGAAACATTGAGTGAGCCAACTTAATTTTTCTTCAAGCCCATTACTGGCAGTAGCACATCATCTAATGGTGGATAATACACCGTATTCAAGAGTTCAGTGGGTACTGTGCTTGCAAATGTCTCTGGAAAGAGTTGCATTTAATCATGTATTCCCCACTCCTGGAGTGAGACAATAATCATTAGTAATAGGCCTGTACCAGTATGAACAAGAGTTAAAGTGTAACTTTGGATGAAAGAGCAAGACCATATCACCAGAGATGTCTACTGGTGATGAAGAAAAAGAGTCAATTTCTTTGTTCTGATGAGGGACAATTATTGAAAATCAATGACTTTGTGGTACTAAATTACTAAATGAATTCAGTTTTTCAATGTAGAAAAAATCCATGATTCAAAAATTCAATTTGCAATTAAAAACAAGGCATTTAAAATGTCAGAATCTGGAGTTTGTTTTTAATGATCCAGAAAGCTTGGTTTTCACCTTAACATCTCCAAGAATCCACCATCCCCAGTTAAGGAAGATAAAGGATCAAGGAAAGAAAGGTTAATAATAAGCAACAAAAATCTGATTCAAACAAGAAAGAATGATACTGTCTATCCACATAGAAAACGTTCCATTGTGTGCCCTTTCATTAGATTCTATGGGTAACTCCCTAGCCTCATTGTTGCTGTTTGTAAGAGAAAGTTACCCTGTGTTCTGCTGATTCACACATTTATACAATGGCCTGGTATAACAGTACAAATTCCATTCTTTGGACCTATTTTGAATCTATTAACTTGTGCTTCTTTTACTTTCATTAGTAGCTGTACCATCTGGTGCATCCTTCACCACACCAGTCATGACTGTAACATAATCCTAATTTGAATGTAGGAGTAAAAATGATCAGCCTAGTTCATTTGAATTTATTCAGATGTGTTTTGTGGGATTTACTACAATTCATGAAGTGAGCATGAGGTATCTTAGAAAGGACTTAATACATTTACAGATACCTACTTCATAAATCAATGTACAATTCATTGGACTCACTGCAGGAAAGGACCAGAAGAAACAAGTGGGTTAATTTTTATGACAGAGACCACAACTATCTTACACTTTTTAAATAATTGTGTCCAGTTGGCATGACAGTGCCATTACTGTCTTTGGTTCCTTTTTCAATTAATGGTTTTCTAAAAAACTATTTTGTGAATAAGATGAAGGGTATTGGGAGAGCCTACATTAATACCACATTTATTGTACCTACAACACAATAAATAACTGGTGAAATTTTGGTGTTGGGCTGTTCTGGTTATATGCAATCAGAGCTGCAAACAGATTTTAGATTAATAACACTATCATTGTCACAATAAAAATGACAATTTATAGTGCCTGACATGTTTCTGACTATTCTAAAGCTTCTAAAAATGACCAAGAGACAAATGTTGCTATTAGTAGTAATAGTAATATCTATACACACCTTTTCAGTGATAATAATAACAGCCACCCTTTTTCTTCCATAATTCTTTATGGAACCCTAAGCAGCCAGAGAGCACACAGTAACAGTGTGGGAGTTTTTTGTCATTTACCTTTAAAAAGAACATTTGTTTCTTTTACATTTTGAAAGGAACAATATAGGAACACTCCTATATTATGGGTACTTTTGTGGTTCTGTATTAAGCTGAAAATCCAAATTAGCCATGGCAAAGTACACTAGGAATGCCAAGACAAGTGTTAAACCAGTAAGGTCAAAATAACAAAGATTATTAACAGTCGTTTTTCCTTTCTGTTTTGCATTTCTTGCTGTGTTTCTAAAACTGAAGTAGTTCTGGGAAGCCTGGTCTTCACCTTGACTTCGCCAAACACCCCAGTTGCTTAAAGGATCAAGACAAGAAACAAAGGTTAATAATAAACAACAAAAATCAAATTAAAACCAGAAAGCATGAGCTTGTTCTGCAAAGCAAATATATTCTGTGCTAGTTTGGAAACAAATGACCAGAGTGTTTCTACAATCTAAAACCTACAGGTCAGAAATGATAAGGATGGAGACTAAAGGGAAAGAAAAAATAATTCAATAAATGAAAGTTATAAGGGTGTTTGCGTCACGTTTTGGCGCACAACATTATTCAACATAATGAAAGTTTTTGTTCCTCTGAGAAAGACGTAAGCGAACCCTATTACGAGAATCCATTATAATGAAATCAGCATAACCTCCAAATACATAATTTCAACACAGATGTGCTACAGTTTCCAATACACCAGGGTTATTTATGACCTGCCATTATAAAAGAAGCTTGTATAATTTATGACCTTCAATTAATGCAGCAGGCTACCTTCCATGAGCTTTCAGTTTCTTAGAGATCCGCTGATACACACATGCTCAAAATATGCAGCAACACCACTTAGGGCTCCTAGAGCAGATTCGAGACTGATTTATGGACGTAAATTAAAAAGAATGAAAAATTTATGGCTGCAATTTGTGGGCAGCCATAAAACTATTACAGAATTTTGGAGTCCTTTTGTCTCTAAGTGATGCAAGATGACTTAATCTTACAAAAATATAATAATTCTCTCCTTTACAAATATATGGCTCCGGAACCATAATTAAGCATGGGCATAAGTGTTTTGTGGGTGTGTGATTTACCGACAATTCTAATCAACATTGCTGTCCAAACAGTCTACACCCAGGTTGATGTTTGCGTGCTTATGCACTTTTGCATGAGACTATTGCTCCACCTGGCATGTTGAGTGAATGCCATGACATGACTGAAAGTCCATCCCTGACTGACAAATGATAGATTAAGCTTTCGTTCAGCAGGGGGGAGCCGGCCATGTCAGCTACCTGCTAGAAGAAGCTGCTCGTCAATCGTCTGTGCACCTGGTTAAACAAGATATGAAAGGTTGAAGCCCTCCTGCATCTGAGTTTCTAACCAGCTTTTACGCCTATACATCCCGACCGTGTGACAGGGATGAATCATTGCATGCAATAAATGTCAGAGCACCGCATTTGGAAGCAAAATGCATTTGTTTTGCCCAGAGATACTCAACTAAAACTTTCATTTGGAGCACAAGGAGCAATGAGGAATGATGTGGAAATGTTTTTGAAGTGTAGAGATCAGAGACAAGGGTTGTCCAATAAAAAAGAATTGCATAATTATCAAAGATGTATTGCTGTGACCTCGTTTATGATTACAATTTCAAAGTGAGAACACATATAGTATTCTGCTAAATCTAATCTTACTAATCTGTTTGTTTCTTTGTACTATTCATCCATATATCATATGTGTTGGGATGATGTGCCACAAAAGCTAAAGAAACCTAATTTCTGGATGCTCAGGACCATGCTGTATGCTTCTGGATGTCCTGTGTGAGTTGATGTGCTATTTTTTGTGCACACGTGCATGTGACTCACGCTGTGAGGGTGTCATTAATAAAGATATGACTAGCATTGGCACCAGGCTGGGCTCTGCAATGTGTCTGTGAGGGCCCTCTCTGTGCCTGGGAATGTGGGTAGCCCTCTCCTTGGCTCCGCTGGCGTTGATTGTGTATGATTAATAGTTTAAAGGAACAGGGAGAGAAAGGTCAACTCCTGGGTTGGAGTCAGAGCAGCTACATAGGGAGTAATTAAGACACTTGTGTAAGCATGATTAATAAGCCTGGGCTGACACTGTGTACTGTAAACAAGAGGCAACCAGATGGTTTGCCACGCACTGCATTTTATGCCGAGCTAGAGGATCGCCTAAATGAAAGCATGCAGCATGTAGCCACCACTACCACCACCATACACACACACCCTGAGCAAGTCTCTTCAATTCAATCATACAACATACAGAGCTTAGTTAGGAAAAGAGTCAGTATATTCTGCCTAAGAGCAAATCCTAGGCTTGCAGAGGAGTGAGAGGAGATATGTTCAATTAGAGGGGTGCTCTACAGTATCTCATGGAGATTCTGTCAGTAGGGTTGGGGGCTCAATACAATTTTTAATTCTGGGGTCATATATATATATATCTTGACAAGCTGCATTTTTCATGCATTTAGAGAGATGCATTATAGGTCTTAGAGAACCAATGAAGATTCTAACTTCTGTTTAGTGCTAAATCATGTTTAGGTCATTTTCACACTACTTTTTTCCCATCCTGATGCTGTTTGCCCCAAGAGTTCGGTATATTTTGGCTGTGTCTTAAGCTGTCCAGATCTCTGGTTCTCTTGGAAACAGTGGTCTGGGATTCACTTCAGCATAAGCAAATCCCAGCATGCAATCAAGCTATGTGATTAGCTCATTTAGTCACATTTCTGCATATTCCTGATGCTGATATTAAACATTTGAAACTTTCTCTTTATTTGCAACCTAATACACAAGAATATGATGTACAAAAGCAATTGCTTTTCACTGTCTGAATGTTGGTAGCCTAATGATAGTCTATGACACAATGATATGATTTGGTTGTCAACTGCCACCCTTTTGTTGTCAAAAACAAACAGAATGAATCTATTATTTATCATTTGGCAAAAACAGCACCGACAGTGGGGATGTGTGGAACAATTGATTCATGGTTTGGAAGAAATTCTGCTGTGTGTAAACAAACAAGCATATATGAGCCTGCAAAAGGGTCCTATGTGCAGAATTAGGAATTCAGGATAAGTGTAAACACTACAGCGGCGAGTAATGTGTGTGTATAAGTTTGTGTGAGCTTAGACTCTCTGTCGTCTATTTGAGCTACTTGGTATTCACAGTGTTGGGATTAACACATTACAAAAGTAACTAACTACTGAACTGCGTTGCTTTTTTAATGCAAGGCATTACAGAACAAAAATTGGTAATATTTTACTCGGTTACATTACAATGCATTTTTAATGCAGAAAGAAGTTTTCTTTTCCTCCTTCATATGAATTCACTAAAATCACCGCAAGATCAGTAGAGGAGAATCGTCCATCCAAAGATTTTTCCTTCTTGTAGTCAGACAGAGAGAAGAGTAGGGTCTTCATCTTCATCTTTCGGCATTTCCCTTCAGGGGTCGCCACAGCGAATCATCTGTCTCCACCTAGTCCTATCTTCTGCATCCTCTACCATTACACCAACTAACTTCATGTCCT
>JBBKCR010000141.1:10793297-10805818 GCA_037577295.1 Ladigesia roloffi | reverse complement strand
TGTGTGTGTGTTTCTGTGTGTGTGTGTGTCTGTGTGTCTGTGTATATATAATGTTTATAATCAGTATAACCAAGGATCAACTAAGTATTCTGATCCATTATTTCAGAGCTGAAGTACTGCTGACTGCTTTGTTAAAGCCAACCCCTTTATAGCTAGCCTTTTTACATGTAGTCAGGGGTAAATTCGGTCCTTGTGAACCAAATGAAATGGAGCTAATCCTAATGTAGTCTGATGGAAACATTAATTGTTTCAGATACAGGGGTTGTATTCTTCACTGTTCAGTATAAAAAACTGCACAGACAAATGACCTGCAAATGGTTATACATTCTTGCACCACACCCCAAGATCGTTCCTTCTTGCTGCTGCTCATGTTGCTCTATAATTCTCACAGGCATTTAAATATGTGTTGAATCTTTCCTGCTGTTTCATGATTTTATCACTTGCTAAATAAATTGGTTCATTACGCCTCAAACTCTAATTAGACTTGAACACTTTCTGTTATTTATCCTGTTATTTTTAATCCAACATATGTCTGAAGCATTCGGTCACAGAAATATCTAACCCAGGCTTAATGTAGCTATATCATAAGTTTATACAGTAACCATGTTTCAACAACCTTAGGACTAGAATATAATTGCATATTGAACTGATTGCAAATGTACTTAAAACCATGCATTTAAATCTAGCTCATCTATGTTTGTAAACTTATACTGCTATTAATCAATTATATACATTCAGTAATTTAATCAACAATTCAGGTAGGAAGGCCAAAGCTTTTAGTAGTTCAGTTCTCACTAACATAACAAATCTGATAGAAATTCCAAATCTGTTTGCATTGAACGCTTGTAAGTAAAGTGATACACAGAAAAGAACCATTCAAGGTTTGTGGATAAATTGGATCACTTCTTTTAAAAATAGATGTACTTTTCCAAATATAGTGTAGACTAATCTAAATCAACAAGAAAATTGTGTTTCATTTTAGGTAGTGTGAAATAGCTGCTGATTTTGTAAGTTTGTGTTATCTGGCCACCACGATCTGACCATGCAAAATGTTTTTGTCTCAAATTTCCCATACATATGATTGTAATCATCATAATGAAATATTTACATAGAATTTTCCCCATCAGGGCTATGATACAAAAGGAAAGCTTTAAATTGTCCTGGTTTTGAAAACTTTCTTCGGTTAAATAAAATTTTCTTTAATTTATTTAAATTAAATTAAATGCAGCTTTCTGTTTTTAATGCAGATTATTTTGCCCCTGAACAGTTACCCCACTGCCCATAATTCTGCGTTCCCTTACAACAAACAGCAGAAATGCTCCTGCTAATCATGGTCATCTTTATTGTAATCATACCTAGTGGATGATTATATAATATTCAAATAGCAGTTCGCTGATCAGTAACAGTCTGGTTGTTGCCGGTGAATTTTCATGGTAGACTACATAGCAGTGAGAACCTATTTAAAATAGTCTAATCTGGCATTCAGGGGCTACATTGAATAAGACTCCATATTCATCAAGCTTCTCAGTGTACTGATTCAGGATCTGTTCCTGTCTGTAACATAATTCATTATCAAAAAGGGAGGAATTTGATCCTAGATCCAAGCAGCTTTAGGAAACGTCACAAATCATATAATATGTACAATTGTATATGGTGTATTAATGGTGTAAACAGATCAGTAGTCTTTGGCTTTTTGGGGTTTATTTCCTTATTTATTTGACTTTGTACAATTTGGGCCTCAGCCTGTACCTTATGACTGCTCATCCCTCAATTTGAACCAGAGTCTCACCATTAATTGTCATCTCACTCACTGTTTAACAGTGCAAGTATAAGGATTCATAATACATCTATCAAGAAGACACTTTACTGTAATATTCTTAAGTTCAGAATTAAATTGTTGAGTCTCATTAGCAATGCTAGATACTGCTCAGCAAGGCAAGTTAACATGTTTGACAGCGCACAAATCTGAGGTCACAATGGGAAACTTGGAAAGAAAACACAGGAAATTAAGCCATGAATCAGAGCTCAGCACCAGAAAGAGGCCAGTATAACAAGCTCTAATATTTTAGACAGTCCAGAACACTTAATTTCACCTCTTAAAAGAAGCATATCATTTCCATAACCTCTGTCCCCCAAGTGGACTTGTTTCTACACAGCCATTTGGCTGATTGCTGTGTCATTGCAGGTCCAAATGTCTCAAACCATCTGTGGTGTACATGAAATATGCCCTGTTTCAGTCCAGTCCAGTGCCGAGTCCATATCATAAAAGAATCAACATAATTGGCAATTACTGCTACCTAATTTGGCAGTAAAACAGAGAGAGGCCAAAAGGACAGGGACGACAGAGAGAGGCAGAATATTAAGCCATAGCAGCTGGCAGAACTCCTATTCACACATTCTAAGGCATATGGGCCAGCACATTAAAAGAAGAGGGCTATGTTTTGCATACATATTTCGCCTCAAGAGATAACCTTGAGCCAGTGGACAGCAATACTAGGATGCTAAGTCACTTCCTCTGCCTTGAAGCCTAAAGTTCAGCTGACGTAACCTATGCTGACACAAATTCTGAACTCAGGGCACCGAATAATGTTTCAACACCAATATTCAATTAAGACCTCATGTTTTGATATATCAAAGTAGAGTATTTCCCCTACCATTAATTAGGCAGGGAAGCCAACCCAGTCTAGCTTGCACTGCTTTGATGAGAAATAAGTACAGACCAGACATGCTAAGGTTTTCTTCCCATCATTTATTTATTTATTTATTTATTTATTTGTTTGTTTGTTTGTTTATTTGTTTATTTATTTATTTATTTATTTTTGGCCAAAACAAATTTCTCAAACTATTTTGAGAACAGATACAAAGAAGCACTTAATTCAGATCGAAAGGTTACTACTAGACTCGTGGTTTAAGCAAGTATCATCCAATAGTTCACTATATAAATCAGTATTCCAATTCTTGAAATTAAATGCACAGAGAATGTAGTGCTAAAACTTAAATTTAATCATGCATGAGAACACTGTGTGCTTAATTGTTTGCGCAAACGTCGGCTAAAAACCCACCTCTTCAAGGAGCACCTTGGTGAATAACCATCCCCTATTACTCCTTCATACACAAAAAAAACACACCCTCCTTACCTTCCTAACCATGTTTCTTACCTTCCTTTACAGGTGTTGTTTCAAGATTGTTGTTGTAGTTAGGTATCAGTGACGGTGTTGATCAGGTGTACTGAGCTACAGTACCTTAGGTCCTTGCTACTGTTGTGGATTACTTGAGCACTGTTGTACGTCGCTCTGGATAAGGGCGTCAGCTAAATGCCGTAAATGTAAATGTAAATGTATAACACCTGAACGGAAGACAAATCTAAGGGATACAAATATAAAAATAAATATTCAAGTAAGAGTAATGCATCAAAATGCACTGTTCTTTTTAATATTTTTATGTTTTTTGTTACTAAGATACAGTACAGATAATGGACAGCATGACCAATGTTCCGTTCAATAAGTTGCCAATACCAATCCAGGTTATTGGATTGGTGGATCACTACTTAAGCCCAAAGGGGACACTTTGTAACCAGGCAAGCTGCTAAAGGTATGCAGACACAGTGAAATACCAGAACGATTCAGCTCTTCAATAAAATACTTCTTGATTATATTTACCTCATTTGTATAGTGTAAACTGTGCTGGTTCCATCTCTCATGGACTACAAATGAGTCATCTGCACACTCCTCTGAATCAATCCACCACTTCAAACAGACAACATGGCTGTCCAGTAATGACCTGTTCATGTAGCAAGTCTTTCCCTGTGACTACTTCATTACAGATTGGGCCATTGCCATCATAATGCCAGCACCTGCCTGTGCCCAAACTAGCACACACATCATCACCAATCCACAGTGCAGGATAAAGGCCTGTCACATCCACAGCATTATTAATTAACAGCGCAGCACGGTGAAATTCAATCATACCGACCCTCACATATCTCCTTAACAGGTTATGCAAATTCTACACGTCCAGCCCGTGACCGTGTATGAACCACCAGGCTGAGATTTCCCTTCACACTTATTACTGTAATAAGAGCTTTCAGAGCCTGATAGCATCAGAGGAGAGAGTGGCGGGAGAGGGAGAGGGAGAGAGAGAGAGAGAGAGAGAGAGAGAGACATAATGACTGTTTAATTAGAATTAGATGTATGGCTTAAGGAAAAAGGAGAAAAGATGAGTGAGACAGCAGAGGATCGTGGAAAGAATAGAATGAATAGAGGGGTGAAGGGACACAATGAGATCATTCCACCCCTAGAGAATTAATATTAAAAGGGGTAATTCATCTTTTCATATCAATCACTGAATAATGCGTAGGTAGCACAGATGAATCATCATCCCTGTCTAATCATTCACTAAACATAAACTTATGATAGTAATATGATTTCAAACAGCATTATACTCAAATCTCTTTGGTTACTAATGGACCTACACACACAGAAGAGGATCATGTTTTTAGCATCCGAGACCACTAATGGAGACTGTTTTGCATGATTGTGTTCCTGGCCTTGCTTTTTCTCAATGCAGAGCAGCCTGAAAGCCAATTAATCTTTGGTCATTTTAATTGTCAAAGTTGAGCACAAACATTATGGGCTGACTGAACGGTTTTATTATGGCACTATGAGAAAGGCCATGTTTTACTGCTGATATGGAGCAACATGACGCTAGCGCAATACATCATCGTAAATGTGCACTCACATGAAATCATATATGTAGACGCCTAATGGCTCCAAAATCTCCCTCTGAAACACATGCATTTTTCATGCTGCTATAAAAGCATTGTCAGAGACGCTGTGTCGGGCTGCAGACACTAATTGATCTGGCCCTTTACACGTGTGAAACAACAGGAGCAAACCTACAAAACTGTCATCCTAGCATCTTTGCCTCTTAATGCAGCCATAAATCCACACACCATCTAGCAGTCAGATGTTTTCATTACCTCCATATCAGTTTTATGGAATTACTGACATCTACATGATCCAGTAATTGTGGGCCTCTATGAAGTTGCACCAACAATTTTGCTCTCTATATTCGAGATCAATTCCCCGGTCCCTTGGGCTGGGCAGAGGGATGTGTTATTGGAAAAGCAGGGGCGCTGATAGATTGCAATAGTTATCTGGTGACGGAGACAAACAGCTTAATCCGGCCTAAATCAGCACGGCTTGCACAGATTGTTTCATACAAAGATGTAAATTGCGTTGTCAAAATCAGTCGTCTCGGCGCTGGTTGCCTAACAAGAGCCACTTTAGGCATGCGGAGACAAGTGCTGATCTTGCCTATATAAATCCACTGGGATGAGGATTCTACACTCCATAAAATAAAGCATTCCTCTTCAAAACAGCCTTTACCTGTACACCTGCTGAATAAGGTATTTACCAGCTTTACCCATTTATTAAAGAAAATATGGCAAATGCACGTTGTTTTAGAGTGAAAATAAACAACAAGAACTGATACAAATTGTGTGATACAGCCAAAAGCAAAAGATTAATGCATACAAGTGGCAGTGCATGTTTTTCCTCTGCTTTTGCAACAATTAGGCATAATAAAGTGGCCATGCAAAATGACTGGACTGTAATGTCTGCTCCTGCATCTTTGTTCAGTCTCATTACTGTGCCTGGGAGGTAAATAAAATATCCACACCACCACCACCACCCTGCAAAGGGCCTCTCTCTTCTTCCCCCTCTGCAGCCCTGCACTAAATCAATACAGCTCAGCTTGTGTTTGAAAAAGCCCTATGTCTTGATAATAATGGTGTATTAAAGCCAGTAATAATTTCACTGAGTAAGCATGATGCATTAAGAGAAGAGAGAGAGGAGAGTGGGCAGATGCGGGGTGGTTAGTGGCAGTGCATGGGGCACTGGGACTGGGTCTGATGGTGCTTTAGTATATGTGTCAGTCTCAGTTTGGGAAGGAGAGAGGGAGGCGCACAGGCAACAGCCTGCTATATATCTCTATTACATCTGATGGTCAGTCTGCTGGCCAGTTGTTTATTCTCATTAGCCAAGACAATGGGAACGATCTGGGGCACACATCTATCCCTACTAAAGCCTGTGTGTATGTTTGTTAGTGTGTGTGCGTGCGCGCGCGTGCGTGTGTGTGTGTGTGTGTGTGAGTGTGTGTGTGTGTGTGTGTGTGTGTGCATATCAATCACTCTCAATGGCCATTATTACTATTGTTGAAGAGAACATCAGTCATATGAACTAACTTAATCATAATGTTAATGAAGGACTAAAGTACATAAATACATTCAAAATGGTTATATAATGTTTAATGTTCATTTCAGAATCAGAATCAGAATCAGAAAACTTTATTTATATTTATTTAACAAGAAATGATCCACTCCTTATAAATTTGTCTGTGGTAAAATTCTCTTCTTTTCTGAAGACTCTGTAGCACAGCCTAAACCAAAAACAGGACGATGCAAAAATAAAATCAGTGTGATTGGCATGACATTCCCAGCAACAAATGCATCTCTATCAGAAAATACAACCAGATAAAACAGTTTAATTAAAAACAGAACAAAAAACAGTAAGTTAGTTATGTTCATAAAAAGTTTCTGTTACATTAGGAAATGTAACTGAGATCAGTGGTCAGAAGAGACAATTGTGGATTGGTATATATGAATAAAATATGCTAATGCATTTGTTTAAGTTAATTTATTCTGTTTATGTTATGTATATTGTTGGATATGAAAATTATATGCATTTTTAATTATCTCTCTTTTTCCTAGTTCCTACTGTGCTCTAAAAATATAGCTTTCTTCATCCGTGTGGCACCACGCAGTAGGGCACCTGTCTGTCTGGTGATTTCCTAACATGTCCTGCTAGAGTGGCTAGCTGGGTGAGGGTTGGTGGGTGTCAGATAAACAAGACAGTCTTTTGAAAAACACCACACTGTGGCTGAGGTAGCATCTCTGTGTGCTGTTAGGGGAGGACTCTCCTACCCCCTGCCACTTTACCCCCTCATTAGTCAAAAATAACCACATACAGCATGAAATAATGCTCATCTGTGGAGATTTAACTGGCAAGCCAAAGAATGTGTTGCACAATCCAAATCAATTATTCATCTCCCATCTTTAAGTCACTCTTCCTCCATGCATTCTAGCATTGTTGGGTTTATTATCAAGCCATTTCTACTTTCCAAATTAGAATTCCTGTCTGAGGCACAGTGAGAAGAGGAAAAGAAACATGTGACAGCAAGGCAGGAGCGCGAGGCCTTTCCTGGTGTGGGCTGTGAGGGAGAAAAGGAAAGGCTTTTGATAGGCCGCCGCAGACAAGGCAGCCGAGAGAGAAGCTAATGGCCATGATTAATGACAAAGGGCCAGAGGAGAGCGGGGACACAGCCGCTACATACATCATCCCTCGCCATCAGTCAGAGCACCTCCCGGACCCTCTTTCTCTCTCTCTCGCTCTCTCTTTGCCTTATCTCTGCCCACTCCTGAGCTCACTACAATTGCCTCTCTTTCTCTTTCTCTCTCTCTCTCTCCCTCTCTCGCTTTCCCCCCACTCCCTGAAACGAAGAAAAACAAGTGACAAAGAGGTGATAAGGTGAACAAGAAAATGGCGTGTAAAATAAGCAGCAGATATTCAGAGGGAGAGAGAGGAAGAAGAGGGGGAAAACAGGGCTGTGATGGCACTCTCCGATTTTCAGGCCACTTGACTCCTCCTCGGCTGAAGCCCCCATTCTCAAGGTCTTATCTGCCATATGGCTTCCCTGTTTAGATGATTTATTAGGTGCAGAAAAGCACACTGATAAATTTCAGCTAGTTCCACCCTGCATAGGCAACCCCCGGTGTCAATAACGAAACTCAGCCCGCTTTAATGAAAACTTTTAGTACCGAAAGGGGCAAGTATTTATTTATGAGTCACTATAATATTACATTGGCAAAAAAATTATCTCCCCTTCTCACGCACCCTATGAAAGAAAAAAAAAGACCCCTTAATGTGAACAGGGGAGCTCCAATCATCTCCATATGTCTGTGCCTCTCCTGCACCCTAACGCACTACTGCTGTATTTCTGCTTAATTGAAGCATTCAGCTGTTTACAACTCACACAAAAACAGCAAGAGTTTATTTACAGCCAATTAAAGTAACCATTTTGAGTGAAGGCAGACCATTATGGATCTCAGCCCCTTTGATTGTAATTAGTTGGTGTGTTCAGGTTTTGTTTTACATGCCTGATTTACAAGGGGGGACTGCTTAATTTCCTATCAAACAGCAGATGCCGGTTACCAAAAAGACAAAACACAAGACGAAGACTGAGGTGTAAAACAATACGCTTCAATGCCGCCGAAGCATTTTGCATTGTTTTGCCTCAGCTTTTATAGCTTGTGGAATTAAATCATATAAAGTGCACGACTAGAGCCAACCTGATTTATGCACATATCACCTCATTAAAATGCTTGTCTGTCATCAGACTCGGTTTCTCTGTCCATTAAAAGACTTACCACAGACTGGGTGTCTGACTTTAATGGGCCAACACTTCACATAGGGGAGGGTTTTTTTCCCCTCTTAAAAACCAACTATTTAGCCTGGACTCTCTCAGACTAGTCCGGGGCAGAGGCTAAGCTACATACTGATAGCACTCCGCCATTTTATCAGGATTTCGGTGATCAAAAGGATGAAAGACATATCCATTAGCTTGCTAATATCTACCAAAAAGTAAAGAAATCCTTAAATAGAAACAACTGTTTGACTTTAACCTAGCATCAAAATATTTGATTAAATAATATATTATTCTGAAACCATTCTGGTTTTCCCATAGCTATTAGTGTCAGATAAACAAACTAGGTACTGAGATGCGAAAGATCTAAAAACCCCCATGTAGTGTAAACTATTTGCATAACACGCGCAAATGAGTTACTGACAATTAACAGTAATTTGCAACTCAATGGAAGCTGAACAAAACATGAAGGCTATTTGCAAACCAAAGCGTTCCAGCAGTGGAGACGGCCCTACTTAAACAAGGAGAATTCCATGCTTAAACCCAATGGCTGCATAATGCTCTGTTTTCCTGTTTACACCAGAAAGATCAAGCAGGTCAACATCAGTGTGGTAGCTCTACCATTAAGGCTAATGCAAAGTGGGTCTGTAAGGGAAAATTGAAACACTGAGCCATTGTTTCCAAAGGGCCCCGCAAAATCATAAACGTTCGCTTTAACAAGAGTGTGAAAATCTCTGCAAATGACTCACATGAAAAGAGAGAGGCCCGAATAACACATCTCCTTATGTTCCGCTCAGGCAGATTTTAACTTATTTTCAGCACTTGCTTGTTGTAATTAATATTGCACAGGAGCCTGCATTGTCATTTTTCAAATCATTTCCCTGGAAATGTTCTACACCTCTTAATGGCCTCGCTAATGCTGTAGCTGTCATGTTTTGGACAGCTGCACTTTTGCAAGACAAACTCGGGCTGCATCATGCTCCTCTCTCAGCGGACCCCTCCCGCTCAAAGGCACCCGGGGCAGGCCGGCCAGCTGCTCCCAGCGATATGGAAATCTTTGATTAATTTTTTACCTCTTGGTGCCAACTGTTGCTCAAGTGTCACCTTCCTGTTCCGTCCCTCGACACCGTCGCTTGGGTTTTTTTTTGTTTTGTTTTTTTTTGCTCCTGGAGATGATGGATCAGTTAAACGGGCTCCAAAAGAAATCATAGGGCTAATTAAAGCCAAAGGAAAACAAGCCAGATGTGTTTGAGGCAGAGAGGCTGGACATGTGCCAGGAAGGAGGTGTGTGAGTGCCAGAGATGTGTGAGGAAATCAAGGCCTCATCCCACAAATTACACAGCTCTCAAACAGAATTCAGCTAATACCCCTCAAACTCATGTCCGGTTTCTGTTCGAATACTACAGAAGACTCTAACGAGCAAGTGTTGATCTTTCTAAGACTTTTGTCAGGTATAAGGTGTCTATTGTTAGAAACGGGCTCAGGAACTACCTTTGTAGATTTAATACTCTCAATGGGGGAAAATAAACATGGCGAACCAATCTGTCATCCACACCACAGATTTAACTTGGCTGCTTACTACAACGCTGATATTCACTAAGATGTTTTGGCAATGTCAAGCATCTTCCTGTTAGATTTAAAGCTTTCAAAACACTGACCCCAATCTTCAACTTGTACTGTAAATCTGCAGTAAAAACATGTCACCAACAATTAAATCACATTCAGTGAGTCAAAATGTTTTATGCCATGCTTGTGTTTGGGTGCACACAGTTCACCAATGTTGTGCAGGTGAACTCAGAAGTCTTTTCATACAATTTCCATGTGAAAAATTTTACAATATGAATTTTCACAATATAAATGGGAAAAATGACTCCAGCCTTGCATGGAGCTTTAGTGGACTAATCATAATTAAACTGAAAAGCAAGAGAGCTCCCAGGAGCTAGTGTGACATGCTTCAGGTTTCCATTCATATACCTACGTTTCAGCTGCCCTATCTGAGGAGATTCACGCTGGGCCATCTGAGTCAAAGAGACAGTCAGGCCCATCAGCACAGCAGCACGAATCCACCATCACACACACACACACACGCATGGCATAAAGCTGAAATATGCACCAGCCACCAATCAGAAACACAATGCACAACTACAGGACCCTGTCTTCTTCTCCAAATGATTTCCTGCCATTTAAAAGACAATAAGCAAGCAGCTATAGACTGATGGAGGAGGCATGTCATTTTCAGCACGCTGTTGCTCAACATCAAGGAAAATCAATGGCGGCTCCGCAGGGGCATGGAGAGGGAAGAATAGAGCTCCGTTTCAGGTCTGTTTGAACTCATTTTCTTTTCTCTGCGGTTGCCCTCTTCACGCAGCTCTCCTACCCCCCTCCAGGCACCCGCCCCCCCATACCCCACCCCTTTCACAACAGGCCTGACAGCTTGACACATTGACAGCTCGTGGTGAATGACAACTGATTTGTACAAATTTCAAGCCTTATAAATCTACCTGTCACAACAACAGCATAAAAGAGCTCGGACCCAGCAGGTAATTCAGATGAGAAGGGGGGAGATAGAGGGGCAGAGAGAGAGAGTGAGAGAGAGAGAGAGAGAGAGAGACAGAGAAATAAAAAGAGAGAGAGAGAGAGACAGAGAGAGAGATAGAAAGACAGAGAGATAGAGAGAGAGAGACAGAGAGGTAAATAGAAATAGAGAGAGGGAGACAGAGGGAGAGAGAGAGAGAGAAAGAAAGAGAAAGAGGGAGAGAAAGATAGAGAGAGAAAGAGGCAGAGAGAAAGAGAGATGATAATGGAAGTGGTGCTGTTCATGATTTCAGATGTAGCAAACTTGCTAAAACATTGAAATGGTTGCGTGAGCATGGAAATGGATGCAGTGCCCGAATACAAATGTCTGCCGTGTGGCAATAGACATGGATGCAGTGTAACCATGGAAACCAGTGTTGTGCTACCATGCAAATGGATGTAATTTTGCCATGGAAACTGTTTAAGCCAAAAGCATGCAAAGCAAATGGGTATTGTGCAACCATGGAAATGAATCTGACATCACGGAAATTATCTGAATGACTGAAATGGGGAAGCATTCATTTAAATGTGATGATTTGTTTTGTGTGTGTGTGTGTGTGTGTGTGTGTGTGTGTGTTGTCTTGTGTGTATGAGCAGCAGGGAAAACATTGTATCCTTGACGTTTCGGCGAACGCAATCCGCAGACTTCAGGCTGCACAGCTTCACCCAATAGCCATCTTCGTCCGTCCCAAATCTCTGGAGAACGTCCTGTACGTAACGAGTGGCAGCCACAATTATATCTGGTGTTTCATTATGTATAAACTCTCCTCTTTCAGTCTGTGACCTCCACCTGCTTACAGCTCCACTGGAAAAACCCCACACTCCATCAGCCCCACTTTAAAACAACGATCATGGGACAGACACCACAGGACACGTACTGACTTTCATATCGGGGGTCTGTTCTTAGGATAACAGAGACACTGGCTTAGAAACACATGGAGTACACCAGCAATTTTCCTAATAAAGTGTGTTTTTTGGTGTGTGTGTGTGTGTGTGTGTGTGTGCAGGGAAATTAATACACGTCTGACAGAGGAGCAGGCAAGAAAAGGACTAGACCGAGCAGTAAAACTGGAGCAGGACTTCCTCGAGTGTTTCTCAGGTACATTACAGTGCAAAAGCTTTGAATCACCCATGTCTTTGGCATTTAGTGAATTAAATGAAAGAAACAGGAACAAATGTTTTAGTGTGACAGGCTGCAATGAGCATAAAGACACAAGGAGCCTAGATAAAAGAATTCCAACCACTCGGCATTCCGCATCACCAGTATACTGATCACCGCCTCATCAGGAATCATCTGCTCCTGTTTTTTCACTGGTTTAGGACTTCAGTTAGAAAGCGAAATAAGAAGAATTGAGAGAGGATTGTATAAATATTGTGTATTAGGTGTGAAAATATCAAAAGGGACATATTATACAAAACTCATTTTTTGCATCCTATCGTATTTCCATTTGGGTCTCCGCTGCTCC
>JBBKCR010000141.1:10788297-10790797 GCA_037577295.1 Ladigesia roloffi | reverse complement strand
TATTTTGGTTTTTACGCGTTTCCGAATGTTACTGTGGTAACCGAGAATGTTAAAGCTTACATGAACTTGCTACCATTAGCTAGCTGCTAATCTGGGTGCTGCCCCTGATGTGTCATTTCTGGTAGGTATTATTCAGTTCAAATTCAAATTAGTTCAAATATACAACCACCAATTAGCATTACAAACATCCAATATCTTTCTTTCCCTTATTAGCTACTAGCATGTTCGCTAATTGTTTTTTTGTTATGAATGTGTTAATGAACACGTTTATGGTCTGAAATCTCTCAGAAAAATATCATTCTCATTAATTTATTACATTTGATTTTGCTTCTGAATCATTGAACCCCTTGAAAATAATATAAGAATGATCTTCCACAAGCCGAATCAACATACGCACACACAAACACACACACACACACAAACACAAACAAGCCATTTTGAAATGTGAACCATGTTTTGTTCAGCCTGTTTGTTCGAACTGAATTGTGACAGAATGGTTTTGGAGAAAATGTTGAGAATGTTCTGGAAGCTCCATCTGAACCCAACCAACATCCCACCACACCATCAAAGCCCAGCATCCATCTGACCTGGGTTTAAGGAAGCAGCTCCAGTCAAAAGTCCAGGCTCTCCTGACCAAACATGTTTGAGGCATTTTTTTTGGAATATCAGTGTCAAAGATCTAAAAAAATATCTTTTGATCTTAAAGCTTCTCTTTAAAGACCAGAAATGAGTCTCTCTATAAACAAATATATGAGGTTTCCCCTTTGTTTACCAAAGATTTACAACTTTTACAACATTTGAATCAAAAATGTTATATTAATTAATATTAATTATGAAAAACAGGGACATCAATTGAGATTTCATTAGATTCAGAACCAAATGTTCATGTTCTTAATGTAATTCTTTCTCTTTTTTTGGAGGGGGTGTGTTGTCTGTTCTTTGTGTTTGATAAGAAATGAAAACACACATTCAGGTACGATTTTTAGTTTACTCTAGTATGTTTTAATTTATTCGGAAATTTCAAAAGTATTCACTATATCCAAAAAAAACCATCCCATGTGGCTCTCGGGCTTCTTGAAAAGTAAAAAAATAAAGAAAATCAAAGAAAAATCCTAGGAAATGAGTGCACCCAAACTTTTGACTGCTGCTGTATAGAGTCTTCCAGGTTTGTAGCCTGAAGTAAAAGCCCCAGGCGAAGTCTTGATCCACCCCTCATTTCTTCGTATTTTATTTCCAAAGATCCAGACCTACAATTATTTTATTGTGGTCTTGAGGAAAAATGTTCTCCAGGCTTCCTGAAGGACTTTCAAAGTCCAGTCCCTGAACCTGACCAGTTATAGCAGAATGTTTTTAATCCCATTTCTTGCATTTATTCTTCTCAAAATGACAAAATAAAAATAACTGGGGGTTCGAGACTTTTGCACAGAACTGTAGGGGTGGATGCCAAAAAAACAAGCCATTGCAGACCACAAATAAGCCATTCAATCGAACTATGCCTGATTCATCCTGACAGTGTGACACACATAGACATACACACACACACACACACACTGTCATATGTGATAGTTTGGGCACCCTAGATGAAACGAGCTGTCAGTAACTCACACACCCCAGGAGCACACTTTAGAAAACACTTATTTACCCAGTATAACCAACACATACTTTTTATTCCTGTCCCTCAATAAATAGAGTATGCTTGTATTAAAGATGTTCTCTGGGGATACATTTATTGGGGTGCCAAAACTTTCACACAAAGCCTGTACAGAGTAAATGTGAATGTAAAAGAGTGACATGCAGTAAGTATGTATGTGTGTGTGTGTGTATGTGTGAGATAGACTTCTGTAATTAGGGAAGGACATATCTGTGGGTGGAGTCTGGGAAAGCCAGTTAGGATAAACACACACACACACACACACACAAAATCTGCAACCCACATTTATAATGGAGGTCAATGGGCAGGGTTGGGTCTGGTGGGGAACAGCACACACACACACACCCTTACACATTGGGGTGTGTGTGTGTGTGTGTGTGTGTGTTCTCATGAATCCACTGAAAGGCTGAAACACACTTGCACTCATTTTCGTCGATTCCCTTTATTTTCCTTTATTTCTGTTCGGTTCTGGGACTCGGTATCGAAGTGTTTTTGAGTACAGTGGCTGTTCAAAGTGATTTTCATTTCTTTATAGATTTCACAGCTATTTATTTGTCCCGGTTATGGGAGGAAGTTTTGTTTATTTGTTTGTTTGTTTCTATTTACCTGCTTACGGGAATGTTTACTAAAGTGTGTGATGGAGAAGATGCAGTGCTGTGGTTTAACTTTAATTAAATAAGAGCATTCAAATAACATTGAACACTATCAAACACACACACACACATGCCCAAGTCTCCAGTTATTACATAATCAATAATCAATATTACAGTATATTGTTTTTAAAACTGAACCCCCCCCTCCCCACACACACACACACACACACACTCACACAACACACATGCTCACACT
>JBBKCR010000141.1:10760482-10774722 GCA_037577295.1 Ladigesia roloffi | reverse complement strand
ACACACACACACACACACACACACACACACACACACACACACACACACACACACACACACACACACACACAAATGATCACACACAGAATTCAATTTGGAAACCATCATCTACAGCAGAGAGGAGGACAGGAAAGTCATATTGCCATAATGCTCATATTATCAATCATCTTGACGTTTTATTGGCTTTATCACTGTACATGCCATTAAAATGATGTCTGCCTCAGATTGTCAGGGGGCAAACATTAAACAGGCCAGGATTAAAATGCACGTCTGAAATGAGTCTCCCTCTCCTTCCGAAATGACTTCGCAGTCAACAGTACGGCCTACTTTGGACTTAGAGAAATATACTGTCGAAAAAAGGTGTTAAAGTCAACACTTTCGCTGACAAGCTGATAGCATCAAAATTACAGAGATGCAAAATCTCGCCTGCATTCATCGCTGCTGCATTAGGGAATGACAGGGAATAAAGTGAAGAATTATGAACTATTGGATCCTCCTCATCGAAAGTCAATGGCAAAACTCTTAAGCGCTGGAATGATATGCTAATAATGTTGTTCTTCATAAGAAAACATTAATATTACCAGTTGAGCTATTAAAGTCATTTTCGGTGGTTCTAGGAGCCGTGAGGAAAGTAAATATCCATAATTCAACAGATCCTGGCAGTTAAAAGGTTGTAAATGGACGTTTAAATGCTAACGCTGTTGCCAAGCTGGCAAGTACACCATAAAACTGAATAATTCTGCCTCACAACCCTTAATCAGAGGTACGCTAAGCAAACACGAGAATCCACAGCTGAGGGGAAAATACATTTACATACATATTCTTTTCGGAAGATTCATAACTCATATGCCAGATCAGCTTACGTGTCAAATTTCCATCATACGACTATTGACAGATATAGTACATCATAAATCTAAATAAGCACAGAAAAGAAAACCCTGCAGATGGCCAAAATCTCACATCTGTTTTTCAAAAATAAAGATAAATTCCAAAAGGCTGGAATGACTGATAAATGTATGCCCACCAGCCTGCCAATGCTCCAAACCACACTCCAACCTCCAGCAAGAGAGCAGCTCCAGGCCACTCATCAATACTACATCACAGAACAAAAGACGGCCAGTTCATGTTAATTGAGATCTGGTTAAAATATCCTTTTGTGAGAGAGTCCTTGACATACAGTCATGAAAAATGCAATTTTTGTCTATCCCCCTCTGTGCTGAACAATGTTGTCCTTTTTTCTCACTGACTGAAGCCTGGAGACACCCGTCACACTCACTCAATGGGCTCCATTCACTAAATATTCACCCTCACAGCTTTCGACCGTATTAAAATAATTATGATATCATCCCTCTTTTTGGCCTTTTACTGTGCAGTGGGAAGAGCTCATTTATGCCCCGAGTCAAATGTAGAGACAGAGACCCAGCTGAACAAACTCAAAGTCCTGCTTAATATCCAGATCTCCTACACACTCAGTTAAATATAAAATGATCTATGGGCCACATTGAATCAAACAGAAAGCTATGTCGGGTTGCATCACACCCCTAATTGCATTCATGAGGTTTTCCCCTTCGTTTTTTTGGGCATTTGTCACATTACTCTATTATTCACTGAGCTGGCTGAAAGATAGATTCACTGTGATGGAAATAATTCATCAATTTCTCACATTCCGTTGTGAAGAAAGCACCAAATAATAATGTGAATGAACAAGGGCAGGCAATGATATTTGTCTTCATATCTAATAACAAAAGAACTTTGTTTAGATCCAAAGAAATGCTTCACTGGCAAGCTACCAACGAAGGGTTATGGTAGCAACTTGGTCACTTTTTAAACACGTTTTAGCGTATAATGCTTTCTATTGGTACATTTTATTGAGTTTACTCTCCTTCACTTATTAACACAACTATTCAATTACTTCTGATGAAAAGTGGTTAATAATAAAATTGTTGTGGCTGTGCTGAAGATATGAAGGAACTGACAATAAAATCTCTGCTTCACCTTCTAGATCTTTTTTGCAATGGTGTACACAAATGTGAAAATGACCTGGGAAGATGCTGGTCCTATTTTACAGATACTGGAGTTGTTCCAAGGTTGCACAGGCTGGTGGGAAGTAGGAGTTGGAAAGGTGGGGGCACTTGTGTGGCGTGTCCTCTTTGGGGATTTAAGAGAATTCTCCCCTTCAGATGTGCTGGAGGGTTTCCCCTGAGATAATGAGAGGCCTCTCACTGGGCTGCTGAGAGAAACATCCACCGCATGCGTCCACAGGATAACAGCACCTCCACAGGAGCAGCAGCCAAAAAGCTTTCAGCATGGCAACAGAGGAGCGTGAAGAAAAATAACACCTCATACACACAAGACATGCCAGGTCCAAACCAGAGGGGAGGCGCTGAGCTTCATGTAATTCTCAGGGTGGGGGTCTGTCCACCTCAATCAGATAGTTTTGACTCCAACCTTCATGAAGGAAGTGATACAAAAATGAAAGCTCTCTGTACGGTCAAAGATCACCCACACATAAAATGCTCCAGTGACTTTATATAAAGAAGCGAAACTTAAGAGCCATGTACCAAATCATTGTCGCAAGGGTCTTCATCATGGATGGCATACTAAAGGTGCGTCTATGCAGGTCTGCTCCAGAGGCTCTTTGAGTGACAGGCTTAAGAAAGGACCCTTGAGCCCTCTAGTCTTCTACACTTTTTGATCTTAACCCCACTCTCTGGCAATGAAGAAGACTAAGAGAGCTGCTTTGTAATTCAGCACATTTGGAATATGCATTGTCATATGTCATTTTTATGAGCAACTGTGTATTAAAAATATGATTATTATTATTACTGTTATTATTATTATTAGTAGTAGTAATAGTAGTAGTAGTAGTAGTGTGTGAAACTATAAGACAATGGTTTCCCTAAATCTAACACTCCATACAGAGGAACTGAAAAGATAGATGTCAGTTAATAATTTTCCCTCTACCTGTAATTTGATAGCTTACAAAATAAGCATATTTACTGTCTTTGGTTTGGGGGCAGCATACTAAGTACTGACAATGTTCAAATGCCCACAAAGAATAAGGGTTAAATGACAGAGTTTGTCAATGTCAATTCTTAGAAGTTCTGAAAAAAACGAAAGAAAACAAGACAAATATATTTGCGTGCAAATATATGCATACAGTCAACATGGAACAGTTTAGCTTTTCCTAAAATCAGTATGCTAGGAACATGAGTATTAACTAACATTAGTGCTCTTTAAACATCAAACATACAAAGATGGATCAAGTACCAAACAAATCTGTTTACTAACAAGTAACAAAAAAAATCTGTGAAAAAAATATAATATGCAAAGCTAACACCCTGTTATTCAAAATTTTGCTCATGCACTTTATAATAGCTTTTCTCTCTTTCTCAATAAGAAATGTTACATTTACTGATCTTAATTGAAAATCTATTTAGGCCACATTCTACATTATTTTCCTCTGCTCAGTGATCACTTGTCTGGTCCCTCACGAGAAATCCGGCCACCCTTTCATAGCTTCTGTATATTCCTTTCATTTTCAGCACCTCCAGCTACCTCCCATTGGTTTTACAACTTCAAAACACACCTCATGAAAAAATCAGGAGTTATCTGACATGTGTCCCCCTACCCGGATGGCATGCCAACACCAAAGGCCAGCATTGATTTTCTGTAAAGGAGGGCCGGATTAGCCCCCTTTAGGGCTCAGCTGCCTCAGCACGGCCTGAGGGGCTGCTATAAAACTAATAATTAATTTAAACTGCCTGCCTGGGCTATGGAAGGATCCACATTCACAACACACAGCCAACTGGTTGTGACTGTCTCTCCACAGAGGAACAGTGTGTTATTTATATCTCTGGCATGTTGGACAGAGACGGTACATGTGTGGCGACGGTATGAAGTCTTGTGCAAAGATGGCCGACTTTGACTTGGAACGCATCGTGGAATTATTTCGGGGAAGCGTTTGCGATAAATCCTGTGATGCTCTTTTCTTCTTGCATACTAAATAAAACTCTCTGTAAGATCCACACAACGTGGGCCAATAAAGACCACATGTACTGCTCTCTCTGATTGACAGGCATGCTAAAAGCAAATTAAGGGTGAGGAGAGAGTGCAGAACACAAGCCCACTGAGCAGCCAGCTCAGCTCCTTCTGAAGACTGCCACTGCGCTTGAACCCAAACACAGGGTCAAAACACCTAATTCCTCCGGCCTGAGTGGGTAACAGGCTTTCAGCTCATAATGTCCTCAGCATGCTCTTATCAGGGGCCGAGCACAGTGACTCTATTCAAAAAAGGAGACATACATTTCAAAGGATAAGGCCACAGCCAGTAGGACATGCACTTTCACATAAGTACATTTCTGGGAAGTGTGTTACTAGGAGAAGGAATCTCAAATTAGCGACAAGTAAATTAGCCACTCAGAAGTAAACCTATTACCAGAGGACATGTTTCGAGATACAGATTTAAAGCTCATATTTGCAGAGAAGTAAGGACTCGTCAGTCTATTACTGGAGAGGACAGCTAGAGAGAATCGTATTCCATAGACAAGAGGCAGATGTGTGGCTCCCTCAGAGCTGTCTTGGTCTCTGTGGAACATTTTAATGACATTAAGTCAACCATCAAAAGACGTCTTTGTGAAATTCCAAAAGGTCTAAAATGAGGCTTTTTACAAAACTAGACATCTGTATCGCTGGCCTTCAGATAGTGCCCTTGTGACTTTACACCCCAAGTCATGCTATAAATTCTAACAGGGCTGAAATTCTTTTGCTTCCTCTAGTCATCCTAGCTAGCCATAAAAACTTGACACAACATTTAAGGAAAATGTTTAGAAAGGATCTGTCTACACAGATGAGTGTACAGTATATGTCGAACTATGAATATGCACTTCTTTGTGAAGCCAGCACAAAGAGGAACAGACACTCCATGTAGCTAGTCTGTGAAATTTCCTCCTTTACTTTAGTGCCAATGAGCCCTCCTACAGCAGGGGCCAGTAAAGGGATTTCACCTGAAAGCCTTTCATCTTATTGACACACAAACGCTCCTCAGATCAGACGAATGCAGCCCAGGCTGTCTGTCTGTGAAGAGCATGCTCATGAGGATATCCCAGTGCCTCTTCGTCCTCCTCCTCTTGCTCCTCCTCTAGTGCCTTGCGTTCTGAAGCCTTCCATTCTCCCTCCGTTATGAGATGAGCTCTGAAGACCCCTCTGGCCCAGACATGAAAAAACAACTGCTCTCTCAAACACCAAAGCAGTGTTAGTGCCGAGGGGGGCAAGTGCCTTAAACATCACCAAATGTCTGGACAATGAGACATGGAGCAGAGAGGTAAATAAGGCCCACTTACTGAAAACACACAATCCAGGAAAAAGACACAACAAAAACAGCCACCCATTTACAAGACCACTTATTGCAGACAGAATTTCCCAGGAAAAAATATTATGAAAACCATAAAGCTTAGGGGAAGTGAAAGCTTACCACACACAGAGAACTGATGGAAGATTAATAAGCTTCTGAGTGATACTGCAAATACTTCTGGAACCAAACTACTGTTACATTTGGGTTCCCTCCAAAGCTGACACTCAATAGCTGACACTATATAGTGCTTTGTATAGTGTGTCAGCTATGTTTTAGTGTTGTTTAATAAATCTTTCACTGGTTTCATGCTTGTTCCAGTCAGCTCACTATAAACACTTTAAAGAAAGATCCCACAAAGTATGCTTTGAATGTTGCAAGAGACGAATCACTTTAGATCCCTAAAGAACAATTTTTTGTGAATACGATGTAAGTGAGAAGAGGCCTTTAGCTACAAAGAACCTTCACATAATGTAAAGGTCTTTACAACTTTAAAGGTTCTACCAAGAACTTTTACATCATGAGTAGTTTTGTTAAACTATAAAAAGGTTGATCACACTCAAATAACACATTTAAGTATCCTTCATTAATTGAGTCTTTAGTGAACAAAAACTGGTTCTTCACACAAAGACCATTCTGACACCATTATTGTTGAGTATATAACAAACACTATGTAGTGAACCATCCCACACACAGCTTATAGGTAAACATTAGATTTGGGTTCATGTACAGTATACGAAGACAGTGTTTTTAAGGACAGTAATAGCAGTTGTGCACTGTGGCTGTGAAAAGTCAGTGAGTGACGCTGAAATGTGCAGGGGAAATGTGTTGCAGCTGTGTTCAAAATCTGCAGCAGCTGTTTAAACCCTCTATGGTCTTGTGCACAGGAGGGGGAAAAAATGCACTCCTTTCTGTGCTGGTGCACGTTTGCAAAGCAAGCAGTTTGGACAATACCGTCCAGTTCATCACTCTCCAGGTGGCATACCACTGCTTAACAGCAGTCAAAACACTGAGGCCTGACTTATTATTCTGGGCACCATCTATACTCCAAATGTTACACCAAATATTTTCTAATAATGATGAGTGTTTGGAGGAGTAAATTCCTAATGACAGGGTTCATAGCGTGTTTTATGGCGGCGGGATAAATTCACACAGCATCAACATTTATCATATCGCCTGCTGGAGAAATTGCGCCCCCAAAATTTCAAAACATGGGGAAGGAGCTACAATCATCCTCTCAAGTCTTGGCACGATAAGCCTGCGTATCTGTCTTCACTTTTCACAGCCGTCTCTCCAGGAGAGGCTGTGGGAGACAAAGTGTCATGAAGCAAGCACATACAGAGGGTAATACTGAGGGGAAACTCCTTTGTTCCATTTCCAAACTGCTAACCTTCCCTCCCTCCCTTTGGGAACTGTCCAGGGGAAGTTAAAGAATGGCAGACCCTCTTTGCTTCAAAAGTACTAATAAGTTCCATACCTCCCAGTTGCTTACATCATTAATCAGCATGATGACTTTGCATGATGGAGCACGTTAGCTGGAAGCGATCCACAGCCTTACACACATTTAGCTGCACATTTCCAACTCTATGCCCTGATGATACCAATGAACCGAGTGCAAGCCATAGCTTTTATTTTAATGCTCATTCAGAAATGAACTGCTGTGGCACGATTTAGCCACGCTTTAGTACATTGCCAAGCACACTTCACCAAATGTGTCACCTAAAAATAAAACATCTCATCTGTTTTCAGTCATTTTCACACTGCTATGTCAATGTTTACAGATTACACGCTTCGTATTTAAGTGATGTTTAAAAATGAAGCTAAGCGCTAAGTGCAAAAAGTCACGTGGCTGCTTTTGTTATAAGAAGAAGGATGTCTAAATAGTTTGTTTCTAAACATGTCAAACAAAAGGGGACAGGATATTGTGCGTGTGTGCCATGCCGGGCCCGATCAGGTCATGCTGTAAAAATCCATCACTGGCTTTGTGCTCTGCTAAAGCGCTAAGGAAACATATAGTAGATTTTAAGAGCCATTTTATTCAGCCAGACTGTGTACTAAAACTAATTGGATTTCTGTCAATGGAAAAAATATATCCCTGGGAAGACTTTGAACTACATAACGTTGACGGTACAATAACCCATGAGGGACCAGTCCCTTCCTCGATGCCAAATGCAAGGAGGGAATATTAAACCAGTGGTCAACATAAAATATTAAAATGGCATGGTATTGAATTTTTGAAAAATGATGTCAGACTCACTCATTAGGTCCACCGATGCAGTGAATTAAGCTATATTTAGTGGGTGATAATTGAAATCATAGCTGTAGTCATTACCACTGACATGTTTCTAAATAATACCCAATAAATTTCTCCTCCATTTCGAGGGGCTCTCTGACAGCTGGCAGAGCTGAGAAGCATAAAGCACAGAAACTATTACTCTCTCCCGTGTGTGACTGGCCTTCCTATTCTCTCTTCCTTAAAGCCAATAAAACGTCAGCTTTTATTCTACCCCTCCAAAGTGTTGGCTGCATGTCAGCTCTCCCCTCTAAAGCCCTGCCACAGAAAACTGAAGGCCTGTAAATCACTGTGTCACTGGCGCACCATCAGTCTTAGGATATACAATAAAAACGGGATGCAGTTATAAAGGGAATGGCATCCATGCCCGATATATATTTAATTTGAACAAAAAGAGAACATAAAGATGTTTGGTTCCATTCAACACCGAGAGCGTAAGAAGTGCTGGGAGCAGACTACAGTAGCTTTGGACAGATATTTTGTCTGATGGAAATGCTGACAGTGATTGAAAGATAATTCTTTTGCCATCGGGGGTCTTTTGTTGCATTGTAACAATAAAACCATGATTTATGCCATATTGTTGGAGGAAACTATAGCACTGAGATAGAGCTGGCAGGACAAGAACTACGTCTCTAGAGCTCCATATAAAAGTAAAAGCATACATATACTCCAGACATTTTTGAATCTGTCTACTCAGTGTTTTATGTTATGTATCAAAGGTAAAGTCAATAGTTACTTGAGGGTTACAGAATGTTAGTAATAACAGTAGTTTACAGACTTTGAACCAATAGACAAATGACCTAGGTTGTTCTAACTTGAACCATTAGCCATATTAGTGATGGAAAAAAAAAAAATTACCAATGCTACATTTGTTACATGTCTACTCGCCTCCCGCACTGGTGTCACAAAAGTCATGAAAATAATCCTTACAATGAGACTTCTTGTCTAAATATGTATATTGAAGGTTAGAAGAATGATTAAGGAACTACAAATGCTTTGGGTGAATTTTGGGCTCAGAATGTTGATTACTTTTCCCAATAGTTGGCTGATGAAAGCCTATAGTGACCATTTAACCCCTAGAAAACTAGAAATGTGTATTTGTTAAGCTACAAGAAGGTACAGCATTATTAGTCCCACAATTGGGAAATGTGTGACCTCCAGGACATTTGATATACTGTGGATTATTTTGATATACTTGTATGATATATCATAATACATGCTGTGTATAGATTATAGAGGCAAACTAAGATGTAGGATGAAAAATTGTGAATTGTGTCAAACTGATGAGGCTGAGCAATGCAGTGCTACACTTAAGAATATAACACAACATGCAAAATACCACACAGCGCCTTTTAAGTCCTATTGGGTTGTTCCCAAGACTTTTTAGGGCAGACTTTACAACAGTTTGGAAAGATATTTTTCAGAAAATCCGGACAATATATAATTCAAACTTAGTCCTAAATCATTCCAGCTTCCAAAGAGAATAAATCAGAGTTCACAAAGACATAGTGGCATCATACGTACACTACAGTACAGTAAGTTGGTGTTTTGATACCTGTGTTTTCACTTCTGTCAGCAAGACTAGTCCAGAAGGAGTCAGCTCCAAATGAAGACCACATTGCTGTGTTTTGGCTACAATATCTTTCATCAGATATAAAAGTCATCTTAGCAAAACAGATTTAAATGCAGGAAGTTTTCAAAATTAATTTGGTGTGGTTTGATGATCTTTCTCTCATGATAGCTGGACAATCTGTTTTGGCATAGAAACCACAGAAACTGTACACATCAACAGCATTTTACTCTGCCTGGAGCTCATGAAGTACGGTCCTATTTATAACAAAAGCTACAATCCAGCAGAGATACAGGGTGTACAGGAGAAGTGGATAAGTATTGCTAATGAATAGCTGACATGACCTTGGTCTTTTGCAAAAGAAGAATAAGGAGAAATTCAATATGCAGAATGTGTTACAAAAGGGTATAAAAAGATAAAAAGTGACACAAGGAAAATAGAATTGATCTCTTCAGTGAAACTATGAAAATGTCACAGGCCATTGCCTGTAGTCTTTACAAGTTCCGTAATTCTGTGGTCTCTAAGTAAAATTATTTTTTATGATTTGTTTGATTCCTTGCATCTTTTTATTATTTTATTTTATTTCTTTTAACATAACAGGGTCATGCCTACAATGGGGTACAAAAGAAGCACTAAAAACCAACACATATTCAAATTTCCATCAGTAAAACAGCAAGCGACAAACACGTCAAGAGCAATGCATCTAAAAGTGCTCCTCTGTGTTATTATTGCCCCCCTGTCAGCCCATCATTCCTTGAAGGAATTGCTGCAGTACAAATTTGTTCCGAGAAATTAAATGGGGTGCATAGCTGATTTATAAGAACAGTGTTCCAAATGAAAATGCATATGTTTCATTCACACCAGTAGATGCGGTCTTATAAGCCAGTTAGGCTTAAAGAACATTGCATATTTCCTAATACAAGGCATACAGTCAAGGCTGCGCCCAAATATTAGACCTAAATAAGCTTGATAGATCCGATATGGAAAATTCTCATTTCTGCACAAGCATCAATTTCCACTCCCTCTCTGAGCTAAGTGATTTGAAGACTTCATTCCGACAGTTTTCCCCCCTCATACTCTCTAACTGACGTTTTATCTGCATACTGGCATCGTTGCAGATTGAACATACCCGCAAGACAATGACAGCCCCTTCTTCCATTGTCACTTCTCATTTTGGCACAGAGTGATGCCTCTTACTGGCTCATGCCAATAATAGCCCCATCAAATAGGAGACTCCACCTAGTTCTGATGTAGAGGGAGCACTTCATGTCACTGACTCTCATTTGTCAATTAACAGGAGCTTTCTGGTGTTGACGCGCGGGGGCTTGAAAGATACAGTCTTACCCATGACGAATGAAGAGAGACAATTGAGTAAGGCATGGGTAGCAGAGTAACGTTATAATGTGCTTTAGAAATGCATATTAAACGATACTGCTGACAGTCCATACACAGTTTTATTCCATTTCTCACTTTATCCAGGCACCACACTTCAGTTCCCTTTTTTTGTCATACCATTTACATATTATTGTGACAGGCCAACCAATATGAAAGCCCTTCAGTTTGAAAAATGCAAGTTAGCTTACTTGATTAGCCATTAAAATGCAAAAAATATGTACACACAGGTGGGATTTCATCATTAAAGCTTAATGAGAAATATTTTTATGTGAGACTGTAATTTCAGATCACATCAAAGGTGCAGTCACATGTGTGGACAACATGATGACATTTATCGTTATTGTGATTTATAATTATTGTGAAAAATATTATGCTTAAGAGCAAGTGATGTACAATAAGCAAATATAGTATATGTGCTAAACTTCCACTTTATAGCATTTATACCCATTTTATGAAAAAAAAGAAGGAAAAAAAAATTGCTTTTCAAGTTAATACATAAATAAACTATGGACTTATCACTCAATCGCTTGAGGTAATTAGCTACACGCTTTACAATTGTGCAACACACTTAAATGGACTAATCACTAGTTTACATAGACTAAAATACTTATTGAAATTTCCGGCAGTGTAAGTATGGTTACTGTTCTTGTAAATATATATAGATTAAGGCTCACAGATTAGTTTCTCCTCATCCATTTTTGTCTAGTTCAACAATGTTTCGAAAAAGCAGCTGGAGCATCAGTGGGATGCAATGCAATGGGGCATTTGTCAAGAAAAATTGATCTCTGCACATCACGGCTGGTGTAAAAGGCTTCATTGACTACACTAAGAGCATTATGATATTGTTTTTGTCACTTTCCTACATCTCTTGCTGTTAAGTCAAGATGTTATTCATTATCATTTTTTTATTATTACATATAATAAACATTGTTATGGCTGTTCATAAATTAAGTATCATATACTAAGGTGTTTTGCCACATCATCTATCCTCTGATTTAGAAACACTAAATTAATCAAAAGATTCTACATCCAGTCTTCAGTTTTTCACAAAGGCACAGAAACAAAACACTGTGGTGAGATTCTCCCAAGCAGAGCTATCCTCCTGTCTGACCACTGGTCATGGCTCATATCTGAGCAGGTAATCTAAGCCGGTTCTGATGACAGAGTGGCTGTCAAGCCCCCATGACATAACGTGACACTAGTGAAGGCAGATCACGGCTACCTCATACCTCAGCATGGCTGAGGTGCATCTAGTTTGCAGCTCATCTGGAGAGAACTAGACAAGACAATAAGATCTCCTTTGTCTTCAGCATCCAACAGCCTCCAGTGTCGCAAATGTCCACAAATAGACGGGACACTCTGACAACAGTTCATGGCTAGACTGCACGCATATGACAGGTTGCTCCTGAAACCCATCCTGGGATTACCTCTGGAGCCAATCATCTGCTATCTCTCCAGGCTCTGGCCTTGGACAGGTGCTGCTTCGCCATCACAGTGATTTAACGTTAACCCCCTGATAAACAGCTGCATGTGAAAAGGCCTGATAAACTGAATGTGATTCCACATGCATGCTAACATACATGTACCCTGACACGGCTCTCCTCAAGAAGCAGTGAAGAACACACTCCCATCACCTCCAGCAGTTTCTCTGCTCATTTAATGTTCGATTTCCATTTCAAGGCCGCACATACAGAAGACCCTGTGACCTCGCTTAATGGGCTACTTTCTCTCAACACATTCTCTGGAACAAAGGAAAAGTTGTACAACTTAGACATAGATCTAGTGACCAAAAAAAACTCTGTAACAAATCTTGGCCCATGGAAAGACAAAGAAACCTAACCACTTCGTGTTTTTCTCTTAATGGTGAATTCAGGCTAGAGTGCAGGATGTCCATCTATTACATTTTCACTATGAGGCTTTTGTCTGGCATTCAGGGGGGAGGCAGTCAGGGCTTGCTTGTGCTCCACATTCCCTGATTCCAATCACATGCTTGCCATATTGCAAGTCACATTTTAATGCTAAACTAAACCCCATCCCCCAAACAAAAACCACTCAACGAGAGTTTTAGTTCATATGGTGAAATTGTAAAATACCTCACTCTTATAAAGGTTCCAGACAGGGTTCTTTGGAGTGATTCCGTAGAATAACTGGTTTCCCAAATAACTGTTTTATAGAATGATTATTTTGCCATGTGTAAACAATATATATATCAAAGAAACCTTGAGTTGGTACAGAATGTTTACATTATGCAAATCATCTTTACACGTTTAAAAACTTCTTCACGCTCTCACATCTCATTCATAAAAAATGGTTCTTTAGGGACCTAAAATATTCTACTGATGACATTGGTCAAAGAAAAATTCTTTACAGGGTATACACATCCGTGCTGTTCAAAAACACCAAACACTATCTCCTCTCACATGTTTTCTAGTGAATCTTTATTAGCTATATGCAGTAATATCCAACTATGCAGACAAAACTCAGAAAAAAGCAAACACTCTGAAATAGTAAGATATACCAGATTAATAGTGCCTTTAAATTAAGACATTAGCTTCCAATACAAACAAATTGAAGTCACGCATTTTCTCTCAAACTCATACTTTTTTGTTTTGGTCTTATTCCACAACTTACATAAACCAGCATAATATCACCAATGGCTATTCATCTAGCTAATGAAGAGGACTACTGTGAGCACATACTGTGCCTGATCCACAGTATACAATTTTTTTTCAGTTTCATACTGAAAATTGCATGCCTCTTATATTCTCAGGGTTTGAAAAAGTAAACTCAGTTTTAAACACCCGGCGCTGGTAAGCCACTTGTGCAGGCTCATTAGGAACATTAATGCACTGATAAGCGCACATTTTTGCACGACACACTGGAGCAGCGCAGGATTTAGCAATTATTAATCTGACAGTCCTGAGCGCAAGGCGAATCAATTAAACGAAAGAATCCACATTTTCAGCACAGATAACTGCCTCAAGACGACAATTTTCACATGACAAAGAGAGCCCCATTCAGAGTCCTTCAAGGCCTGACAGGTCAAGAAAAGAAGTCTGAAACAAAAGCACCTTATAACCATCATCTCTTCTCTTTTAGTTGTCAGATCAACTTTGCTAGTCCTGCTGGTGAAATGGCACCCCCCCTCACCAGCTGCCACAAGGTGCTTCTTCATGTCCTGTCAAAGGAATCTTTTATTCTATTTGCTCGGCATTAACATGTCACATTTATTGATCAGACCTTTCATACAGCCGCAGCATGCCTCTTCATAGTCCAGGCCCTTTGATGTCTTGATGACATTCCAAACCGCGTAATGCCCATAATGCGGATATTAAATTGCACTTAATGCAAAAATGTGTCTCCCTGCACCACAGGCACATGGAGTCAGATGTTTCATATCATGTGACACTGCTGTCATTTAGGTAAATATTCTTAAATGTTCCTTTAGATAGTAAGATCTTTCATGCAGGAACCTTTTAACACCAATTTTATCTATTTAGATCACTGATCTAATGTACTGTCCCTATGTGTGTGAGTATGTGTATGCATTATTGTATCTATGTATTCATGTAAATAGACAATTAATGTCAATGTAACCTTGCAAAATGTCACAGGATTGTAGCTGATTTTAT
>JBBKCR010000141.1:10741779-10755328 GCA_037577295.1 Ladigesia roloffi | reverse complement strand
GTGTGTGTGTGTGCGCGCGCATGTGTGTGTGTGTGTGTGTGCGTGTTTATAATTTTAACAAGAAGAGAGGGAAACAAGGGTAAGAAACATTTACACTCTAATCGTATTACTTTTTTAAAGCAAAATGCCGTTTAGAAATGTATACTGATATCTTCACATGAGCGTGAAAGTACAATACAATATAACTTTAACAACATATTATATAGCAAGTATGTACACACACACACACTCGTTACGGCACTTTAATCTTTTATATATTTTTTGACATCAAATATGTAGTTTCTGAAATATTAAGATATTGAAAATTAGAACTATAATTAATTTGGTGTTTTACAGTTTAACAGTTTAGTTAAGCTGCAGAAACGAAAAAGTAATAATTGCAGTACGTTTCTTTTTGTAATAAATGTTTTAATTCGAGATGTTCTGACAATTTAGGGCGCATCTGAAGCCGAAATAGAAGAGCTGGTAACACGGAGAGGTCACCGTCTTCCGTGGACTAAAGGATTTTTTAAAAGAATCAAGCTAAAACACTTGCCCCTCTGACTGTCCACTCCAGGTTTTCTTGCTCTCCTCGATGACCTGTCAGGCAGATTAGTGCAGAAGGAGATTAATGGCGGAGGCGGGCTGCAATAATAATCGTTTTGTTTGATGTGACAACTTTGATAGGCGTTGATTTACTTCCAAACCGATAGGCTTTTAATTGAGCGCCTCCATCTAGCGCGAGATGAAAGGCAGGGCGCTGGGTAAAGCTGCAGCCTCGCTGCTGATTAGCCTCTTTACACTACTTAACCAAAAACCTCTCACACACCACCTCTCTTCTATTTATTCGCTCTACCCTCCACAGTCTTTTTATTGTGTACAAACTAGATTTTCGTGCAAATCTGTCTGGACTTTTTTCCAACCCTCTTAAACTTTCTTTCATTCCATGGTGTTGATAAAAAGAAATAACATCACACAGGTTCGTGTGTATAAACGGGAGGACTCCCCAGTAAATATGTAGAAGTACAGCGATGCAGCGCGTCTGTGTGCCGTTTGGCCCTGCAGGCCTCGTAGTGAAATGTGCCTGAAAGACTCAAGACAAACCCAGAGGCTCAGCAAATTCCATTTATTCTTCTGCAAACAATATATTCGTATATAAAAAAATACAAAATTAGCACACTGTTTAAAAAATGCAACACGTAATTGAACAGCATTTTAAGTCATTTTAATATTTAGGGTCCTTTTACATTTCAGAATTTAGTTCCATACCATTAATTCATCTGAATAAAATTAAAGAGACATTCATAATTTTATACAACATTGTTGTTGTATTAATAATTGGATATTAATTGTGTATATTAAATTATTTTGCAAAGTTACCATGTTCAAAGCAGAATGCACACAAAAGCCTTAAACGGTACCTTCCAGTACAGTCCGACCAGGAGTGCGAATGAGCAGATTTTCCACATGTGGTCGACATCAGAACCTTCCCAAGAGAATAAAACGGCACAGTGGCCCTCATATGAAGTGCCTCTGTACCAAGGTGCTTCTTCCCCTGTGCCCTTTCCTTAGTCACCCGCGGCCTGTAATCAGCTACGAGAGCTGACATAAATCAACAGGAGGATTGACAGCCTCTGACAAATAGCTGATTGATCGCGGTGGAGCAGAATTGACAGCTGACGGAGGGGTGGGGATGGGAATGGGAGGGCGGTGTACATTATACTGAAAACACGAGGCCCTCACATCCCTCTATCACTGCATTGGTCTGTTCCTGTCAACGCCTGCCTGATTGGGGGATTCAAACACCCAGGGGTTGATATTCTGGTTGCTCCACCAGATTTTTTCCAGAATTGTGATGGAGGGAGGGCACCGTTATAAAACAGGGTACTGTGCTCCCAAATATACCAGCCTATTATACATAAATGTTTATGTACAAGATCATAAAAGAGTCTGCAACTAATAATCTATGCAATCTTAAAAAATACTATGTACCCTATTACTGTTAATGGGAGGAATGGCTCCAATTGCTGCGTAAACACTTGTATGGGAGAATGGATCTTTGTTCAGTTATGAATCAGATCAGATCAATCACACATATAAGACCTTTTTAACTATTTGGTGTGACCCAGGCTAGCCTGGACAGTAAGGATAAGTCTATAAACTGAGGCAGGTCGTAAAAACACCGCGGCGTGCGCGAGAAGCACTACATTCAGCTCGGTCTCCTCCCCCGTGCGGGGAGAAAAACAGGGGGGAACACAGAGGCTCTGCTGCGCGAGAGGAGCACGTCACATCCCCTTGACCCTCCAATCACCTCGGGCTCCCATTTGATTGGAAGGCGGCAAAGGCTTTAATCTCGCACTAATTCAGCCGCTTTTGAAGTGAAAATTTCTCCCAGTTCCCGGCTTGGGAGGAGCAGCGCGCGGACGTGCAGCAGAGCAGCCAGAGAGCGCGCGCGACGCGTGTGGTGGGAGAGAGACGCAGCAGCTTCGGGGTTCTGCGGAGAGCTCGCATCTTCCCTTCCGCTAGCGGATTTTAACGCAGAGTGACTTTCTTGCCTTTCTTTTATTCGCGTGTTCGCGCATTTTGCTTTCTTTTTCCTTTGGTGTTTTTTTGTTGTTGTTTTTTGAGAAGCGAAGCGAAACCCGCCGCTTTCATGAGTCCGAGGAGCGAGCGCGCGACTAGCGGGTCATGATCACATCGCCCTTCGCTTCTGCTCTCCGAAACGGCGACTCGGCTATAGTGTGGGACAGCAGCGGCTCTCGGAATACCAGCACCAAGCCTTTCTTCCACTCCGTCCCCCCGTCGGACCCTTTAAGGCAAGCGCAGCGGCTCCCCATCAAGGTGCTCAAAATGCTCACCGCACGTACGGGACACATTTTGCACCCGGAGTACTTACAGCCCCTACCCTCCACTCCGGTCAGCCCCATCGAGGTAAGAGCACCCTGTCACATTTCTCCCCTTTACCCTTACAGACCGCCCCGGTCTGGCTGCCCGTGCTCAATATGAACACGGCGCTGTGGGGCTTGGAGAAATTAGGCCATTCGCATAAACAGGAAAACAGTAAAAATGCTTGCATGGACTTCAAACGACTCGAGGTGTGTGTTGGTGTGTGTGAGTGAAAATCCCCGGTCGGATTTTGGATACGGCTGGTTTACTGTCTCGACAAGAGCAATCGCACTTTATTTACTTACAATAGGTTTTAGCAAAACAGACTGTTTCTATATAGACCCCGTTGTCATGTGTCTGTCTGTTCGTGTATTATACATATTTGGATATTTAATTGTGTGTTTTTGTCTGTCTGTTCTCGCAGCTAGATGCCAAGAAAAGTCCTCTGGCGCTGCTGGCGCAGACATGCTCTCAGATCGGCAAGCCGGACCCCCCGCCCTCCTCCAAGCTCTCTTCGGCGTCGTCCGGCGGATCCGCGGAGAAGGAGGCCAAATCCGGCCCATTGAAGCTCAGCGACATCGGCGCGGAGGACAAGTCGAGCTTCAAGCCGTACTCGAAGCCGGCGGACAAGAAGGAATCTGCGGCGGGCGCGGACAAGACTGGTTTCCGCGTGCCGAGCGCCACCTGCCAGCCATTCACGCCCAGGACGGGCAGCCCAACCTCCAGCACGTCGGCCTCACCGATGCCCTCGGACGGCAAAGGAGACCGGGACGAGAAGAAGGAGGGTGACTGCACCAAGCCGTGTGCCACGGAAGGAGCCGGGGGCACGGGCGTTAGCCACAGCCGGATAAGCGTGAGCTGTGCGGGGATTAATGTGGAGGTGAACCAGCAGCAGGAGAGCAAGGCCGCTTCAGCTGCGTCCGAGCCGTCATCCACCCCATCTGCCTCTTCTGCCTCCTCCGTGCTGGGCTCTGGACTCGTGGCGCCTGTGTCCCCCTACAAACCGGGCCAGGCTGTGTTCCCTCTGCCGCCCGCAGGCATGTCGTACCCGGGCGGCCTGGCTGGCGCTTACGGCGGTTACCCACAACCCTTCCTCCCCCACGGCGGAAGCCTCGTGAACGCGCAGCTCGCCACATCTCTGGGCTGCAGCAAGGCTGGCTCGAGCCCGCTGGCCGGCGCCTCACCTCCCTCCATCATGTCCGCCAGCCTGTGCAGAGACCCGTACTGCCTGAGCTACCATTGCGCGAGTCATCTGGCGGGCGCGGCGGCGGCGGCGGGCGCCTCGTGCGCACACGACTCCGCCCTGAAGTCCGGATACCCGCTCGTGTACCCCGCGCACCCCCTGCACTCCGTGCACTCCACGCCACCGTCGTTCGGAGGCCACGCCGCGCTCTATCCGTACGGCTTCGTGCTGCCCAACGACCCGCTGCCGCATGCTTGCAACTGGGTGTCTGCGAATGGGCCGTGCGACAAGCGCTTCTCGTCCTCCGAGGAGCTGCTGAGCCACCTTCGGACGCACACGGCGTTCACTGGGGCCGATAAGCTCATGTCCGGCTACCCGAGCTCATCGTCTCTCGCCAACGCCGCCGCCGCCGCCGCGGCCATGGCCTGTCACATGCACATGCCGGCCTCAGGGCCTCCGGGCAGTCCCGGGACGCTCGCACTTAGGAGCCCTCACCACGCGCTCGGACTGAGCAGCCGCTATCACCCGTACTCTAAAAGCCCCCTACCCACAGGAGCCCCAGTGCCCGTGCCGGCCGCCACCGGGCCCTACTACTCCCCCTATGCACTCTACGGGCAGAGACTGACCACAGCATCAGCGCTTGGATACCAGTGAAACGGACTCTTTTTATCTCCCTCAACACTCCCCCTCCCAAAAAATTTATAGATTATAAAAGATTGAAATATAAAGACTTTTATAGCAGTGCGCCACTGAAGGACTGGATCCGTGGACCCCCCCCCCTCTCCCGTATTTATTTCTGTCAGCTCAAAGCGGACATTAATGCAGTGGAAAAATATCAGAGCAACTCAAAAGTGCATTAAAGTCAGTAGGCGAAAGTGAGAGCCACTTTAGAGAACTAATAAAACTAGGGGCTCTGCGGTTTTCCACGTTGATTTGAAATTGCTATGATTGTATTGTACGTTCTTATTTAATGTCACATTGAAAAGGAAATAATTTACATGCATGTTTGTTTGTTTTATTTGTTTTTCTTTTATTTTTGTTTTGTTTTTTGTTTAGTTTTTGTTTTTAAAATCCCAAAATTGTCCGCATAATTTTAAATGGCCGTTATTTTTCAGGTGTATACCATGGAGAGAGAATTGGTATTTTTTTGTATGTATTCTGGGAAAATAAGAAACAATTCTGTTGCATCTTTGCGTCCTCAATTTCCTTTACTAAAACGTAGCTGATGAGCTTTTTGATCAGATTTAAACATGGCGTATATTTAAAGCTGATGGTTTAAAATGAAAAAAAAAAAATCAAGAGTCCTCAATGGTCTGGTAAAATAAACCACACAGCAAAATAATTTAAAATGAACGTTCAAATGTCCTACAATGGCAAAAAATAATCAGAGGGGGAAACAACTTTGTTAAATTGATCAGTGTAAATTGATCAGTAAGGTAATAGTTAAACAATTCTGATAAAAATCAAGTTTAAATACATTATAAATTAGGAAGTTTCACTAATATATTTTTATAACTTTTTGTGATTAATTTTGTAATCTAAATCCCGTCATATTCAAAGTCATATTCAAGTTCAGAAAAATGTCTGTCTGGTGTTAATTTCATATCTTTATTGTGGAGAAAAAAATTATTAGTACAAATTTAGAAATATTATAAAAAGACCTCGAACTAAAATTACTCAGTAACTGAATGTTTGGGAATGTCCCTGTGCTTTCGCTGCGTTCAAACATTCTCAATTGCAATCAATGAAATATGACAACAGCCGCTCCCACAGTTTTTTTACTGTGTATTTTTGGGGGACTGATTGAGGGATCAGTGCAGTGGGTTCGTTGCAGTTTTAGCTGTAAAAGTTTGCGAGCGGCCAAACTGTTGGTCTGACGCGCATATCATTGGTGTGCTTATGTAAAAAAAGCGTTTCCAATACAAATGTAAGGTGTAGCTTTATTTTGCATATGTTTGGACCATCTTCTTGGTCTTCTGACAGTAAAGTCCAGTATTCTGGACTTTATGGGGGATTATTAGCTCTCGCTGACTCCTCTGGCAACTGTTCAGCTGTTTCGCTAAGCCTTTAAAACACAGCCAGTCTTATAATGCTGCTGAAGGTTGATATACGATTTATTTTATATCAAGTGTTTGCCTTGAAAGAAAACTTCCCAGCACATTATGGAAAAGCAGTTATTTTTTTTTAATCTGCACTTCAAATGCTAAATATTTATACCTCAGTAAATTGGTGGATTTCCTATTTCTCAACACTGAACACCAACTTGGATTAAACGCTGCACACCCCGACTGACAAATAATCGGATTTTGCTTTATTTACGTGATGAAGAAAATTTAGACCTTTGTCTGAAAATAGTAATAAATTAAATCTACAATGTCAGGCTGGGAAATAGCTGCTCACCAATAACAGGCAATTAATATAAGGTTATAGGATAATAATAATTAGCATGGGCAATTTGATGTCTATCTAAAAATTGTTGTGTTTTGTTTTGATTGTTTTTAAGAAATCGACTCTTTCCAGGTCGAAGTTTCGCTGCCTTACTGGGCCTTGAAGTTTCTTGTCTTTAAACTGTGGCGAAATTAAAGCGGCCCGTTGCTGATATTCTCCACGTCACCATTTTTATTAATGTTTTTTTTTTGCTATTACATACTGTGTATTATTGGAATGTATTAGACTCTACTCCAGAAACCAGCTGAGTATATAAATCATTTTGTGTATGATACAATTTAACTTCACCAGCTGATTTTAATACTTTATGCAGATTAACTATTTAAAATTTAACCCTATAAACACCGTACTGGAAAAAAAAACAAGCAGAACAACTGGAATATGTTCCGGAGGCCCACACAAGCTTTAAACTGATGTAATGATGGTGAAAGAGAGCAATTTCCATTTTTCCCCACATCATGGTGGCTGTGTGGCGGTCCCCGATGGAAAGCCATTCATCATGTGCCCCTCCTCCCGGGCCTGTCATCAGAGCAGCTCGCAGGCACATGTGTGCATAAATTACCCAGCCGAGAATAAAGAGGAGCACAGAGTTACACGACTCAGTACCAGAGCACAACTTACACTGCTGATCAGCTCTTCGTGGAGATTTTTTTGGAGAAATAAAGAGAGTGGAGGGAACGTCCACTCTTTTGTTGACATGTAGGGGGTACCACTGAGTCCCGGAAAAAAACCTCTTGAGTAGGAACGGTCCACCATTCAGGCTAGGCTTCTGAGGAGGATATGGTGGGCAGCTAAAAAATGGAGGTCATTGGATAGTATGGGAGTGCTGGGGATCAAGGTTTAGCACTCCGCATCAAATAACAGCAGTGGCTCAAGGGCTGTTTTTAGTAGGGAAACGCTGTCCAAACCTGCCTGGGTAAAAACAACACAAACACTGCTTTATGACTCCACAGTGTAACACCTATCACACTCATAAAATCCTAGTGCCCATTAATTTCTTCGGAGACAGTGTCATCTTAAGGTGAATGTTTTCCCATTATATGTGGCAACTGAGCCGGTTTCATGCCTGGAGTGGTAGAATAACTAATTGCGTTTGGAGAAGATGAATAGCTGGTTTATGAGCCACATTAAAGACATGTCTCTCAAGGCCTTGTCCTGGTGTGCTGAAATGCAAGGCCTCGCGGACCGGAGCGTGTTTTTGGTCTCGGCCTCGACTGCCATGGCACTGCTCTAAACCCTGACATCATGGCAGGCTTAACCCAAGGAGACACCTGGACCTGGACGACACCGCCACTGATTCACACTTCGCTCTCTCATTTAATAGCGCTGAATTACCACCAACACAGATGTAATTACTAGGCGTGTGACAAAATACACAGACGTGCCATGGTCTGCTAAACCTATGGTTAGCGCAACAGCTGTGTCAATATGTAAGCAGCACTAAAGTGCTGAACTCCCAGACATAAGTCAGAGAGCATTATGGTACTCATTCGGGAAAGTAGCTTGATTTATGGGATTAAGATAATGACACCAAATCCTTTTACGCTGCAATAAGGAGGTCTCTCGTCAGAGTCTCACACTTGAAAACGATTATGAGAAAGATGGTTTTAAAGGTTCGCCACTGTTCGACAGGTCATTTGTGAAACTGAACTGAAATTTTCATACACTCTCACAAAAACACCCAGGAATATATCTCCTTAGAGGCTTTCTTTAAGGATTGCCCCCGTCCCTTCCACTACAAGGTGTCCTGCTGAAAATGTGGAGTATGTTAAGCAGTGATTCATGGTGGCATGGTATGTGGAAATGTCCACAGCTTTTGTGCTTGCAGTAATGAAGCCATAAACTAAATAGCATGAAATGAAGCAGGAGCCCCGCGATTTAATCAGCTCGTAAACAGATCCACTGCATCAAGCAAATGACATTATTACCCATCCCAAGTAAATCTCGCTAATCTCGAGAGATAAAATCAACATCATCAATGGTCACATGTCATATTCATCAATGCTCAACTATCTCCTTTTGACAGATTAATCCCAGCCCAGGCTCCCAGAGAGAGCAGTAATGGAGACCCAGGCAAACAATTCACTCATTGAACACAGCAGCTTGCGTTATCACTCAGCACTTACTCTCTCTTTATCTCTCTCTCTTTCTCTCTCCCTCTGTCTCTCTCTTTCTCTCTTTCTCTCTTTATGTCTATGCCTCTCCCTCATTGATTTACAAATTCAAAGTGCTCATCAAGGTGAGATGGACCCAAAGAAAAACGGCTCCTGCGACGGCTTGTCATTCAAAGCTTCTACTTTTCCAGGCACCTTTCTTGCTCTGTAAGTGCATAATTGAGGTCATTTATGGCAGCTCGTGGGGCTTTGCTATCATACCTCAATGCCTGTTTCATTTGCACTTTTTAGGTTTTGACAAAGAATATTTTATGGAAATGAGCCCTGTCTGAGAATACTTAATGGTCCTGTGCTTAAAGAGCTGGCTGATGGCTCTGATGGCTGGCAGTGCAAAATGTAAATAGCTGAGGAGATGTCAAAAATTGGCCCATACAACGGAGACCTCTTGCTTTCATTTGAAATGATCTCTGTCTGTATCTAAAGGGTAGTTGGCTGAATTTCTACCAGGTTATGTTAATTACCTGCGAGGCTCATATAAAGCCATGCAGACAGAACCAAGAATTCAATAAAAGTGCCATTCTGGCTGTATTCAACAAAGCTGCCATTATGACCTTAGTCATTTCCTCATCTTGTTGGACTGGGCGATGTGCAGCTGAGTGGGCTGTCAGTGGTGGAAATCTCCACAAACTTTGTACACATTTCCAAAAAAAAACCTAAAAAACTTTTAAGGCTTTCACTTTCAGCTAATCAGATCACAACATAGGAGGGATGTGTGCATATGCTTTAAAGACAAATGTGAAGCACATATTTTTTTTAACCCTCTCTCTATTTCAGTCAGGCTTTTTTTGTCTTGAAAAAATCAGTAGAGAGCTGTTGTACATAACTTTGTTCCGAGTGAGGAGGTATCAGCTTCCAGAGCCCGCACATTGCACTTAAACCACACTGTCAATCTAGGCAACATTTTTTGAGCACACTTCTGATTATAATAAAATTACATGCCACGCTCTCAGTGCTCATAATGCGATGAAAGTTCATTTTCCCGTGCAGACGCTGAATAATATTAGCAGCCGCATTTCCATTCAGAACAGATAGCATGACAGACCTAATGATGAACTGTCAACATGCCTCGCTGCTCATGCTAATATCAGAGATGTTGCGAGGAATTGTGTTTTTGATCTTCTTAGATCCATGCAGAATAAGAAATTAAACATATAACACTCAAGTGATTTGTGACAGCTTTATCTGGCAAGTTGATATCGGTTATTAGACTGTAACTAGCATCCATGCTGTTCTGGCAGTTCGCAGGTTCCTTGTATTCATGTGGCGTGCAAGTAAAACTTCTAAACGAATATCCAGCAGGATGGTGATAATGCTCAGATGTCTCTTACGTTGATCTGGACTGTCTGAAGAGGCTGACAGTGCTGAACTCTGGAGTCAAACTAATGGAGCTGACCAAGAGACAAATGGGTCGAGGCAGCACAGCCCCAGGAACTATGGGCCTCCCATTATTGTTATTGCTTTTAATATTTAACTGTTAACTGCAAAACAGGGGATCAAAATCACAGTCAATCCTGTGTCACTCTTGCCCCACAGACAAAGAAATGATAGTAAAATGGATGTTTTTGTGAAAAGGAGTTACCTGTCTGAGGGAGCATTCTTAATGCACAATGTGACTTTATATTGTCACTACTTCCTGCTAATATAATAGAGAGAGTTTGCTGGGCAAAACAGGGAAGGAAATAGCAATGCTCTCCTCAGACCACAATGAAAAGCAGTCATGGTACTGCACAAATATTCTGGGTTTTGCTCCAAGCACACAAAACATAAATGGCACAAAAACACTTAATACCCTCAAAGTATTTAAGTATGAAAAAGCACTTTATTAAATTCATGCATTTGCGGATTGCTGTTGGGACTAAATAAATGGCAGAGAATCTAGAAAACAAATTTTTCATTGCAAAAAACATAAATATCATGATATAAATAATAAACAACTCTGTAAGAATCCTTTACATATTGTGCAAGTTATATTGTGCAGTTTCTGATCTGAGTAGACTGGACAGCAATGACACAATAGTGTATAACTTCATCGGAGGCGTCTGTCACTTAATATATTATTTAGCTTCACTCATAATATATTTAACTGTCTCATAAGCAGTACATCTAGAAAGGGTTTATTAGGACGTGATTTGGAGTTTATATTGTCCTTCCCCCACCTCTGTTCCCTCTTACGTCCATCGACCTAACACCACTCAGTTTATTTCTCTCAGCTGTCCAGGGGCCAACACCTGGGTCTCCTCTGAAAGCACTCTGGTCCTGACAGCCCGCGTGGAACTTCTCCCCTTGGCTCAGACACATCTGGTGGGAGATCACAGCTCCAGGAGCGTCTCCATACACACATCCATCATCAGCCCTCAGACGTCAACAGACACGCACGCACGCAGAATAAGAGGAAAACTTTCTCTCACAGGAGAAGACTAATTGGCAGTCATGTAGGAACAGAAACTGCGGTTTATGAAAGTTAAACACAACAATGCCAAATCGGACAGTGATATGGTAATGTGCTAAATGAATGCTGTATACTAGCGGTACTGGAAATTCATCTGTAAGCAACCTTAATTATGATATTCCCAAAATAACGTTACTAATTGGGAAGACACACACATACATACATAGATATATCTATATACACAGTACAACGACCTATAATTTACATGTAAATTAAATAAATAAAGCAACAATGTGTGTTTTGGGGGGGAAAAGAGAAAAGCAAAAGAGAAATCAGAACTGGATCATCACATGTTTCAAACTTCCGAATTCCAAGATGGTGATGTCATGATTTAACTCTTGAATTTGCATTTTAAAGTGTTATTCCAGCAATATTGAAAAATTGCTAATTTAGATATATATATTTATAACAGTGATGAGAACCAGGAGTCTAGAAAATAAATATATCTACTTTCTTTACTAATTAAAATTACCTACATGTGTCTTCTGGGTTTTATATGTGACACCGATCAAAAGTATCACTGATCAAAATAGCAGTTCCCAAAAGTTTATTGGAAACTATTTTGCCACCGACTGCTCTGACTGAACCCCTGCACCACTAAAGGATTCCAACAAAATGTATTTAGGCCAAAATCCTGGCAGTGTTTTTGGAACCCTTTGTAACAGCATGCAGTATCTTTCTATGACAGGGCTTTTGGGTCCATTCAACTCTTCAGACGTCTGGTTCCCATCATCACTGTTTTGAATAATTCTAACTCTGTAATTTTCTCAAGAATAGATTATTTAACAATGATCTTGAAACATTGGTGAAATGCCACTTTAAAGAGGTAGAGGGGATTAATAGGTTAATCCACATACACTTTTGTAGGAGTATGAAGGACTGCATTTGTGTTTGTGTTTTCATGTATTTAGTCATTTCTGAAAGTCATCTTCCCAGTACTGCAGATAGAACAACAGTGCCCTGTTAGTTTAGCGAACGTTCCAATAAGGTCGCAACGTTTGCGAGGAGGCACCTGAAAATAGTGCATGATATCTCCCCTCCATATATCATCCACATGTCGTCTTCACAGGGGGAGGCACAGAACGCTCCACCTGCCGTGGTCTCCTTGACCCCAACAACCCCAGCAATTCCAGCATGGTAGACTAGTGGAACTTAGAGGATATGTGTGTACCATGACCTCCCACAGATAACTACTGACTCTCAGAAGATTCCAGCAGTACTTCACAGCCTCCTCTGCAGCCTCTTGCAGCTGTGGGCCATATGGTGTAGCTTCCCCATAACTTGTGCTGTCTGTATAGCAGCAGAGACAGATCACAAAAAGCATGGTTTGCTTGTGAAGAATATACAGTGTACAGTAAATGTCTTATGGCTGTCTATCAGATGTCAGAGTCTAGTTTCATTCATCAGTGCAGTACAGCATGAACAGACGACTCTAACAGATGCCGGGCAGTTAAAGGGAGGTGAATTATCTATAGCACCCCCTACAGGTGTGTCTGAGAACAGCACAAACCTGAAATTAAAGCGCAAGCACATATAGATTTACAAAACGCGCGCTGTGATCCCGGGGATCATGAATCACTTTAATCTAGTTACACAGCAACGTGCGCACTTTTATGCAATTTCAAACCACGTCAATCTTACATCGGGTGTCTAGAGTTGTTATTTTGCATTTTCACCGGCACAGAGTTGAAATATGTCCAAAGACAAGCTCCCGTTTTGACAAGCATCACATTTTCCCCTTTGGCAGGACGGGGGAAGATTGATGGGACGTCAGTCAAAGGCAGCACATGATGACAAGCTGTCGTGTCTAGGCGCTGACATGCCACGGGAAGAAATCAGAGGAAATTATAAAAGTAATACGTGAATTCTTGTTGGAGGAGAGAGTAATATTGCTGCGCGCCTACGTTTATTTTAATGTTTAATTTAATAGGGCTTCTACTGTGCTTGTGTCAACGGTGCTCCGCCCTCGCTCTCCGTCTTCAGCCGCTTTGAACAAAAACATGTTTTTTCTTTCCCTTGAAGGTGCACATGGGGACCCTTTCAAGCTGCATTTTTCTCAATCAGCGAGGCGACGGGGGTGAAGCATGCATGTCAGAAACCTCCACTGTACAGCATTCCGGAGAGACTCATTCATAACTAGACTCTGTGAATTACTTATGGCAGAACTATAATCTACATAAGAGCTTCAGGAGGCCTCTGGATTTTGGATGATAACTTGCTTTGCCCCCTGTAAATTAGGGGTGAAACACTCAGATTCTGAGTATTAGTATTGGCATGATACAGACCAAAATCACTGGATCAGATATCAGAAAGGCTTGAAATATAACATACATGCTTACGCAAACTTGCCATATGTAACGACCTTGGTCTGTTTTGTTTTTTCTGCCTGTCTGTTTTTGTTTTCAAGTAAGTCTTCTAACTTGAAGCACC
>JBBKCR010000141.1:10695679-10735818 GCA_037577295.1 Ladigesia roloffi | reverse complement strand
GATTTGGCCATGTAAATATAGCTCATGACGCTCAATTAGTTCATAACACATCCAGTGGAAGGTGACAGTACTATCCGACATTAGATCAGTTGCAGGTTAAATAATTTCTAGGGTGACCAGATTTGGGATTGTGAAGAAGAGGACACTTTAGCGCAGACTTTTTTTGCCAACTCGACTGGTCCGGGGGGTGTTAGATGTTTAACGTGCAACTTGGCCGCCTGCATCTCGGCCTGATGGCCGTTCTGGACTTTTGGGTTTTGAGAGATGCCCATAACGTGACGAATGTTTAGGCATCTTAAAATCCCGAAAAATTAGAAAATTCCAGCCGGATGTTGGACACAGGTCTCAAAAAAAGGACATGTTGCACAGACGTTTCTCCTCTGCTGATATTGCAGTGATTTTGGCCAATTTTTATGAAGGAGAAAAATAAACTTCTTTCCGGTTTAAAATGTGTAATTGTGACGCACATTACTTACATTTGTACAAAGTAAAATATTACCAATTTTTGTTCTATAATGCCATTACAGTAATTAGTTACTTTTGTAATGCGTTACTCCCAACACTGGTAGCCATATGGTCAACATGCTAAATTGTACTGTACATAATCTATTTAACTGATGGATAGTTTGTGTGGGAAAATACAATTATCATTAAGACCAAGGTATCCTAGAAGATATGCTGAGGTCTGTTATACACTAACATTATGACCAGCATTTTCCATTGTTTAAATTACATTGTACACAACTACCAATACTGAATTCATGTTTGCAATGAGTGGGAAATGTAAGATATGAAAGATTATTTAGCACATGCTTAGCATTCCTAGAACCACAGGTGGTCATTTCACATTCTGGCCAGAGGCATTCTCAAAATACAAAACAGTAACATGATTGTGTAAAAACTTTAGGATATGCCTCTATATCTCTTGGCTGTTTAAAAGTTAATATATATGTGTATATATTTGTGATGTATGTGTTCCTCTAGTCCTATACAGTTACCCATCTGGTGAAATGAAATTTTGCTGTGATAGCTATAATACAGAAAATGATTTATTGAGCTTATGGCGGGGATGTCCTATTTTTTTCCATCTCTGTACACAGTTCTGGCATGGTTAGGCCATCCCAACAGCCCCAGCTGCTGTTGTATGCCTATGTCACTCTTACCAACAGTTGCTCTGCATCGAGTCGAATGATAAAAACTGTAGATGAAAGCATATCTAATGTGACCATGACTTAATTTGAGTCAGCCTGGATTTTACTCATGACAACTCAGTTCATCCTGTTCTGGGCTCGCTCTGTTATTAATACTACATGCTGGGCCTGCTCACCCAGACTACCCACTCTTTCTGTCATTAAATATGGCCTGGCTCCTGACAGCTCTACGCAAGTGCAAACTAATATCTTCCAACACGAAACATGCTTGGGTTCACATTAATTTTCCTCATAGCAACACTACAATCAGGGTTTTCTCAAGCATAACACGGGAACATGTTAAGCCAAGTCAAATACTTATGTAAATATGGGCCATAATACAAAATATATTCTTTAAAAAAAAAGGAAAAATAATGCTTTTGGGTATGAGACACCAACTCCTTTTCCACTAAACACAGTCTGCCTATCACATGGCTTGTGGTAGCTCTTGAGTCTAAATTTAAGCTCCCAAACCATGTGCTCTTTCATAGACGGGCGAGCCAATAAGAAGATCTTTTACTATAAAAGAGTGCCATTTACAAGCAGTCGTGCTGGGAAGAGACTGCGAACAGTGGGCTTGTTAATAGCTCCCATCCACAGGGCACCAGATGCTCCACTCTGAACAAAACCAGCGCGAGCTTCTGAGAGAGATGTCACTTAATGTAATGTGATAGCTGCTAAGGCTGATTCCTTGTCTATCTATATTTAAAAACACCCTTCCAACTCAGTTAGATTTTTTGTTGACAGTGTCACACCTCACTCAAAAAGGGCATTGGCTCCTAATTAAGAGGTAAAAATAACATGTTGATGAGGTGTCTTTGTTGTTCATAAAAGACCAGACAGGGTAAGCATGTTTATGCCAAACACAAATTAATGAAGTTAATGCAGATGGACTTTTACCTACTTTACACATGTGATATAATTTGATTCTAACCATATCCTACACTTTCATGCAACTAATTTTTTCTCCTATGTGTGGTTTTACGTAATACACTAGTCAAATTGTTGTTAAACCATTTCCAACCTCGATTTAACCTATTACTTTGTCTTTAAGACAGATGTATGAAAATGACCTCTTTGCCACATTCAAACACCAGGCCAAAACACTCCTTATAGCATCAAGGTAAAAGGGTGGCACTAAACAATAAGCATAAAAATTATTTATTTCTGGGACATTGCAGTAATTATGAATTACTGAATAAAAAACAAGGCTATGAAAACAGTCTTTTAGTTTTAAAAGAGTGACATTTAGTTTTTTTAATGGGCCTTCTGAAGTGAGAAAAGCATCATAAAAGAATCCGTACATCTGTATACATTTAAATTGTAAAGAATTTGAGAGTTATTACAGGCCACATGCTCGGCCTGGCATTATGTCATGGCATCACTAGTGACTGCAGGAAAAATAATACTTTGTGGGTTTCTGTTTCTCCACTGTGTGTTTTTTTTTTTTTTTTTTTTAACTGAAGCTACTCAGGCAAAAGAGTGGCACAAATCTGTTTCATTTCTCTCTACAATATATTCTAGTGAATCTGTGATGTATAACAGTGTCCTTGTACACCTTGAAACTATTGAATTATGAATTATATCAAGAGAGAGTCCTAGTCATATAGCAAGTTACGATTGTTTTTTTTTTCATGTAATATGTTTAGTCTGACTTAACCAATTCAGTATTCCTGATGAGGTTATCAAAAAGCAATCTATTTACTCATTTGTCACAAGGTCACCCAACACACAGAAAAGAATCCCATTTACAGTATATTTAGTCATTATAAGCCTATAGCCAAAGGCTGTAATACATGTGTAATGATATGCAAACCATGGCAATGATACATGTCTTTCATGCATGCAGCTAAATACTACGCTCTAAGAAGCATGCACCTGCATTAATGCACTCAGGAATCAGCTCACACAGAAACGCACAGAAATATTATCATTGCCTGTTTTAGTCGATTTCTAGGCTTGGTTCCTTAACTGATACCTTTGAACAGCGGTTAACAATTCTGGGTCATTAAGACATCTTTAAAGCCAAATATCAGTCACTCATTTTGCACATAAAAAATTTTAATACCATTCAGATTTAATTGGTGTGGCATGTAAATTAGATTGAAAAAAAAGCATGATTCAATCCGAGGTACATACATTTCATATATATGAACAAAGCTGAAAAATTGTTTAGAATTCACTATTTTCAGTCACATAAACCAATAAAGACCAATCAGTGACAACTTTTAAATCACTGACAGGTAGGACAGTTGAGGTAAATAACACTGAAAATCTCCTTACTGTGGTACTTGTCAAGGTTTGGGAAGTTATTCAGCAACAATAAGAGCAAGAAAAATAGGTAAGGATCTGACTGACTTTGAAAAGATCCAAATTGAAATGGGTAGATGACTGATGACTGGGTCAGAACATCTCCAATGTGTCATTATGGGATGTTTCCATATGCAGTGACCTAAAGTGGGAACAGTAGCATCAGAACTGGACCATGGGACAACAGTGGCCTGGCCTTTATTACATTTAAATACATGAATTATTTAAAATATGGATCCCTTTTAAAGTCTATTTTAAAAGCAAAATAAGTTCTATTATTACACTGCTGCAGGAAAGGTGCCTTTTTAGCAACTTTATTCTAAAGTGTGGATGAATGTATATAGTGGCCTGGCTGCCCTTAGTCCATCTTATTCACCTATAAAGCACAAATGTGACTCACAAGACCTCTAGCTGTCCATAGGCAAAATTGTTGTTCACCAAATGGATCAATCCAGGGGAGTGGCTCTTATGATGTAATTGCTCTCTGTTTCATAAAGAAGATTTATAGAAAATCAGATCCCAGGTTATGGGCTGTCAATGACAGCAGGAGAAAAATGCAGAATTTACTGTCTGCTTTTACGGCCAGATTTCTGAAATAATTGTTGCGGGACAAGACGGTAAGTTAGTGGTTATAAACCTGTCCTCCATATAAATTACCTAATCAAGAGATCCTGGCGGTTATATAAATTGAGCCAGTCATTCGTCTTCAGCGGCCTGTATGTGCATATAAACCCACGACGACAGTCATATACTTCAGCGGAAAGGAGACCTGCATCACTGTTTACAGAGTTCGGGGGGGAAAATGGATGACTTCTTGCATGCTCAATCAACTGTGAAATGTACATTTAATCATCCTGAGAAAGCCCCTTGGTTTATTTGTGTTGCAGCAGGGATTTACATTTCCAAACATCCCCCATATTAATCATTACTTCATCACTTCCCCTGTGTGACAAGGCGAATAAACTCCTCAGTGTGTGAGGCCTGAATGTGTGCTTAATCACACCCAGCGAAAAAACACGCTGAACTTTTATTCACTTCACCCTTCACTCAGGCCAGCAGAAATGCTGCATTATGCAGCCACGGCGCGTACGCCCGCCCTTCATTCATGACTTTTCTTAAAGCAGCCCTTCTTGTTGTTGTTGAAGTATCCCGTCCAATTGGAAGTTGTTCATCTGGGGATGGAAATACTTAAAGGCACGGAGGTCCGTGTTCTCGCCGGGCCTGCTGTCACCTGGACATTCCTTCCAGAAAGCGAATGATGAATGACACCTGAAACGCATGAAACAAGAGGCAAAAAAAAAAAGGCACTGAGCTTTTGCTTTCACTGGAGGTATCTGAGGGCCATATATCTACCAAGGAACTCCTCGCCATGTTGTGAAAATAAGTCAAAAGCTCGTATTAAAACGACAAGGTGAAATTGAGCGATCCTTTCTGCGATGACACCTGTCCCAAACTGCCGTTGACACGTGCAGTTTCGCACCACAATGAGATCCTGAGTGATTTCTGCAGGGCGAGCCTGCTTTACATATTCCACTCGGCTCATTTTAATGATATGCAGAACATTTTGCCATCAACAATGAATCCTTCATAAGAGTGCGAATTGTAACTTTGTCACCCGGGATGAGGAACATGTTACATTTGCCACTTTAAACAAGATTAATGGGTCACTCATCCTCATACATTTTTATGACTGCGCTATAAAGTGAATTTGATGTATCAGTAACAAGATAAATGATGGGTAGAAAGCTTTGGCAGCTCCAACTTTGAACAATCTTTCATGTGATGCCACTTTTCTCTTTTTTTACAACTACGTCTGAGTTCAGAATTACTCTGACATGCAAACGCCATTTGCCAGAGAGGCCTGACAGACTAAAAGGTATTTGGTGTGTGTGAGTGTGTGTGTGTGTGTGAGAGAGAGAGAGAGAGAGAGAGTGTGTGCACAATGTCAGTACTTGAAACACACCTTAGCCTCAGACTGACATTACTTGTGTATTTTAGCACTGATTGGCAATCACGTTCTCAGTGTAACCACAGGAACATTCCCCCACTCCCACCCCTGCTCCTTCAGTCACTCACTAAATTGCCAAAGTCTACATTATGCACGAGCATGAAAAGCAGCTGAAAGCTTCTCTTTGCAGTTGCCAGGCCTGCTCATGAATTTCTGGAGAATGAAACATACGTTTTGGCGGTGCGTCTACAGCTGTAGAGAGGACTGGGAAACAGAGTCGGTGGCAGGAAATATTCCCTGTCATAGAATGATCAGGAATGGTAAATGGAGCTGTCAGAAGCTTCAGAGTGATAGAGCTGGGAAGCCATGCCTCCCTCCTTTAATAGATTTACAACTTGCTCTGGAGGTAACAGCGGAAAAATTTCAGCCAACGGAATTTACTTGCGGCAGACAGGTAGACGGACACCTTCCCTCATCTTGAGTCCAGATTAAAAAATGTGCATGTCAGGATTTTACAGAAGGATTATTTTGGAAGCCTCCATCTCAACATCATCACCAGCAGACAGGCCTGGACCTTCAGATTCCACACGGCGAGGCTTGTCACCTTTACCTAGGGGTGCTTGTTTGTGAGGTAAACAACAAATGGACGTCAAACCAAACTTATTTACACCATATCTATCTTTCCAGCATGCAAAAGCACAGTATCACACAATAAGGTATGTGCCCGGATGCGTAGGGGTTACTGCACAGTGTCGTAGAGGCCTGGCCGGCTGCAAGACGTGACATTTTGTGCATTAAGTGCCACGCAGACTAACGCACCCAAACGTGTGCATGTGTGTAAGCTTTGTTTAAGGAGTGAAGTCATCCTTTGTGGAGTGCTGGTTTAGGGAAAGACCAACAGGGAGCTGAACAGTGGGCCCTTGTCTGTCAACCCCATGACAAGGCCTTTCATTTCCAGCCTAATGGCCAAGAAAGGCAACGCCAGGCTGCGCTCGAACCCTTCACGGAAAACAAAACTTTTGTTTCCAAATGTCTCGGACAGAGCCTCACCGCTCCAGGCTCCTATGATTAATGACTCACGGCCACATTGTGTGGAAGCCGCTAATTAACTGCAGACTGATTAAAGACATGTAAACTTTGCTGATAACCTGCATTTTCTCTCCTACCCCCCCCCCCTCTCTCTCTCCCTCTCACTCCCATTTGCTCCCTCTTTCTCTCTCTTGGCATGTGGAAGCTCTTACTGCCAAAGTGGTTAGAAACAGACCAAAGCTGAGTATGATGAATGTCGTCTCCAACAGGCATATACAGGCTCTAATTTAGAACTATTTAGTGTGTGACATATGGACATGGTGTTTTTGCTTTCACTCCCCTCTCATTCTTGGTTTACAATCTGTGTTTTTCAAACATGTTTCTAAGGCATATACAATACACGCGCGATGACAGCGGCAAAACAGCATGCTGCTAAATACACCTGAAGCTATTCTGTGCCTCCAGTTAGTGGCAAAGCGTGACCATGTCTCATTTATCAGGTACAAAAGTGCGATCTCAGTGGGATCCAAAGTCTTGTCTCCAAGAGTTCCAGCAAGGAGTCACTTTGCTAACTCAAACTGATGGGGCACACACTGAAATGCTGCCAGCATCATTCCAAAAGCACCACTTATTTGAAGGCACTGCAAAAAGATCTTCCAGAGTCTAATTTCTAATTACGATCCCTTAGGAGTTATCAACATATCAATTCCTTGACGGGTCTGTAAGCTATGTTTATTAGTAAGGTAGACAGCTTACCAAACTTACAGCACAATTCTGAACAACATAGTGTTAGCAAAGGAGCATTAACAAATTTCAGAAATAACTTCTTCTCAACTAAGAATACAGTATGCCCTTAGAAAGGGGGTTTAAAAGCATAAGTGGTTATTTACATGGTTAAATTGCTCTACTTAATGATGATGACAATCTTACTTTTGGTTCTTTAAAGAAGCTTTTAAAAAAGCTCTATTCAGCACAAAATGCATTTCACCATAGTTATAAAGCAAATCTTTCTGTTACTATATAAATCCAAAATGGAGAGAAGAACTTTGAACTCAAGACATGTAATTTTCAGATGAGGTTGGTACACCATGATCATGATCTTACTTGATATTATGAGTTTTTTCTACAGCTGAAAATTATATGAGGGTCTTAGTGTTAAGTTGTAAGTATACCAGTGCACTTCAGATGGGCAATTACACAGCAAACTGTCTTTATGTAAGATGATATTGCTGATTTTCAAAAAATATTTGACCATTTCTCTTGATTAAAGTCCATTCCGGGGCACTATGTGAAAAAACACTGGCCCATACACACAAATATAACACTAATCTTGTTGAATGAAGACCGCTAAGAATGGTCCTCACTATTTATATATCTGTGTGGGTGCTGCAAGTGTGCCTTAGGGATTTAATCACATAACCTAATTTGGACCAAGTGAAGAATGGGTCGAGAAATTCATGAGTTTGTGAGGTGAAGACAGAGAGAGAGCGAGAGAAAGAGAGAGAGAGAGAGAGAGGTATAGGGTGGTTTCAACCACTCCCAGAGGGCCAGCCAGTCTAGAGGGTCATGTGACCAGCCTGAGGAGCCTCCTCCTTCTCCTTTCTCTCCTATAATTAGGTTGGTTAACATACTGCCATGTATGCAGACATGTTGACTGGGAACTTAATCAAGTTACTATTGAGTTCTTCACGCCTCTTGCCCTGGGTGACGGTTTTAGTTGCAGAGTTATAGCTGTGACCTATAAGCGGAAATTAGCTGCGGACACAAGTTTGTTCTTTCCCCCCACTTCTGTATAAAAATATTTAGCAAACGGGTGACAACGATGAAAAATAGAAGGAAACAAAATGTTCTACATAAGTATAAAACATGAAAAATGCAGCAAGGGCATGCAGCGGTAGGGCATGTGTCCCGACGGTTGGCAGTCCATTAGGCATGAGAGACGTTTCACTTACCTAAGTCAAATATAACAGTCTAGCATTCATTAATACAAGGAGGGGCCTGCTGAATCAAACCTACCATCTGGTTAAAACGACAGAATAATCTACAACTCATGATTAGGTCTAAGGAGTGGAATTTCACTTTAATCTTTTTCAGGGCTTGAAATTTCCATCTGCACAGTACGGCACATCATTTTTCTTCAAGACAAATGTGCTGTTTTTCATGTTCCAAAATTAGATCAGAAGAGAACGATTAATCATGTCATGGCCTGGGAAAGGAAACAAAGATCTGATTTTCTCTCTCTCTCTCCCTCTCTCTCTCTCTCTCCCTCTCCCTCACTCCCCTTCTCTCTCTGTTTTGTGTTCTCTCTCCAGCTTGAGCCTGTGGTGCATGTTCCTTCCATCTTTGCCCCTCTGTTGTCATGACTCCCCCCCTGCAAGTTTCAAAGATAAGATACGTAGGCTGCGGTGATTAATATGAAATGACGACGTGTCTTCAATTAGCCCAGTCACTTCCCCGTTCTCTCCTGGCCTCTAGCAGCCAACAGCAGATGGTGACCTGTTTGTATGTGACACCATAACCAAATCTAAACTCGGGGAAGCAAGTCACCGGGGCTGCAAATTAGTGCGACCACACAACTGTCAGGTGCTGGCCTCCTCTGACAGTTGTAGCCCATTACAGGGACATTGATGTTTTCGCAGTGTGACAAAAAGGAATCCTTTTTTTCTGTACCAGAAGAGCTGTCTGTCAGCTGGCTCTCAAGTCAAAACAAATCACTGGCACTCAGCTGAGGCAGAACACTCTGCGCGTCAGGGGGAAGATAAATGACCTGCAGGCCTTTGAAGTGCTTTGGCAGTTCAGATGGGTCTGCAGCGCTGACAGAGAAATATACACAACAGCGCAACCAATAATGAGAACATTAAACATTCCTGCCTCCTGACAGGCTGACAGGAAAGCCTGGCCTGACATCAATCATCTTCAGAGGCGTAACCTTGACAATTAGTCTCCTCTCTGATACCGGCCCTAACCCTGGCCAGTGCCTATCCTCTCACATGTCCAATACAGTCTTGCTCCAAACCGTGCACTGGACCGGATGTGATTTGCTCTTTTTTTTTTCCTTCTTTTTTTTTTACATTAGCACATCAACAGGAAAGAACTGTCAACAAAGTCACAGTGTAGTAGGTGTTTGGCTAGGCATGTTCTTTACAGTACAATGGTTTGCTGGCTTTGGCAGAGGATAAGGCTATCATCATAGCCTTGAGTGTAATTAAAAATCTGATCTCCATAAGCTTTACATTTATCCTTATTTTCCCCCTCCTTATTTATCCAGCCAGTCTTCTTTTCTCCGCAGGAGGAGAGAAAAAAACGGTGTCTCCGAGCAATACGCAACAAGGCAAATATAAAGTCATTAGTCTGAGAAAATATGTAGATGCTCGAGCTCCGAAATCAGAAGTGTACCCTGCATACATTTTAGATCTCTGAATATGGGCATTAATGATGCCCTTCAGGCATTTTGGAACCATATAAATATTTCCATTTGAGACGCCCTTCACATTTCGGTGCTAGTGACTCAAAGCAAGAGAGAGCGGGCAAAGCTGCAAAACATAATGTGTCAAGGGCCTTAATAACTCTGCTTAACAAGACTGCATGCATTACAGACTCAACTAAATGACTCCTCTTAATTTGACATTAAATCACATGGTTTCAGTCTGACTAGATACTCAGGGAAAAGAAAAAAAAACCCACAATCATTTTTTATTGAGATGATGCTAGTACAACAAGTCACAACCTATAACAAGCATATTCATCCCTTAAATTTATAATCACAACCATGATGCCGCCGAAAAGAGGGGGAACGCGAAAGAGAAAGAGAGAGGAAGAAAATGAAAGCCTGAATATTAAGTTTCAGGAAGTTTGGCTCTGAGGACTGTGTTTGTAGAACATGTTTGTGAATTCTGCAAGTTCACGTCATAAATCATGCAAGAAGACGACCGTGGGCTCGGAAGTTACCGTTTGATGCAGCATGGAAATTATTAATTCATATACCACATCTGTGTAAAAGGCATAATAACTCCTGACACACAATAGTAATTACTGTACAATTACATAGTAAAACATGGCAAACTGTCAATGCGAGGTTACAGCGGAGTGACTCTTTTTTTTCCTGACCGCGTGCTCTCCTTCTCTTTTTGTTCTGTCCTGGCATTAACTAACCCACAGTAAATCAGTGGAGACAAGCTGACCCCCGCTATGTGTCTCCTCTCAGGTTTCCAGCACTTGTGCACAGTCTCTCGTTGAACGCTTCGTTACAGCATGAAAAATGAGTTATGTGGAATGAAGACATTTCCCCTTTGACTAGCACATTTGCAAAAAGGTATGTCAGGGATGCGAGGCGAGGGCTGTGGGCAACCTTTCAAAAGAGTATTTTTTACTTGCTTATTGGAGGAGCAATAAATATCAGGCCGACAGGCCCTTCTCACTGTTACAAAGCCTACCTGCAACTGAGCTGGATAATTAGCAGCCTTGAAGATGATATATGACTTTCATTACCCTTTGGGACTGGGGAGACTAAATGAGGACAGAGCTAATTGCCGTGCAAAGCAGTTTGGCATGAATGAAAAAAATGCAGGGGCCGGGCTCTCGCCAAAAAGGGCCCTGTTGCCGCTCTGATCCCCAACTTGCTTTTTCGCCTGCAGGAGTTCACTTGGTGTCCATAAATCATAGCCTGCTTACAGCTCAAACTGCCCTGAGTCATCAACATGCAATAAGCTGAGTGACAGATTCCATCCCCACTACATTAGGGCCCCACTTCAAACATAGTTGTTTCTCTCCCTCTCTCGCTCTGCCTCTTTATCTTCCTGCTATACTCACTCAACCCCTCCGACTCCACCTTCCCTCTATATCCTGTTCCTCTCATTCTCTCTCCCTCTCTCTATCTGTTTAAATCCCTTGCTCCTTCCCTCTTTCACTGCTTCTCTATGGATGTCTTGCACTTAACTGTAAATGGAACCCAGACGGCCCAGGCTAGATTACAATGTAAAACAAAAGCTGCAGATCACGTGACCATCATAACTGCCAAGTGAGCAAGAGAGATGGTGGGAGGGGTGCGGAATAGGTGGGGGGTGAGAGGATAAAGGGTTGAAAAAAAAAAAAAAGACGGAAAAAAAAAAATGGACCAGAGGTAAGAGGTGGGGGTCTGAGGAGAGCTTCCAGCGCTCGCTTTCTCATGAGTGCCAAGGGTAGTAGCTAAGGCTTTAAATGGTAAGGTTAAGTATGCCGGCATCCAGAGCAGGGACAAAGCGCTGCTCCCCTGCTGACATGTCAATTCAATTTAAGCAGCTCTCCGCTTGTCAGGGTGAAGAGGGGGAGGGCTAGCGGCTCACTGCGCCGAAGGCTTTTCCTCAGGCCCAAGATCTTCAGCAAAAATTCCTGGTAGGATTGCAACAAAAACCACTTGACATTGGACTTCCTTCCCTCGGCTTACCAGCGTCGTTTGATGTTTAGTCCACTTAAATAAAAGTAGAGACTTATCCACGAGTAGGACGAGACAATGAGACGGCTCTGCTTTTGTGGCAGGAAAGGAGGGCGGGGAGGATAACCTGTTGCTGACGCATTTTGGTGTCTTATCATTCCAGTACAACAGTCTGATAAAAAAAAGGAGCTTCTCCAGGCTTGCTTGCACATCAAGGTCCTTCTCGGCCCCAAATTATTCATCGTCGTGACAATGATAGAACTGCTCCCTTCTGCCGGCTGCCTCACTCCAGCCTTACGTCTCCTCTCTCGTCTCACCTCCGAGTCCCAGCAGAGTGGAGATTGCAGGTGTTTCTGGACAGGAATGGAGCTTCTCCTGCTGCTCCATGGGAGGCCTGTGTGGGTGAGAAGGACCTGAGGGAGACACAAGGAAGAGTTAATTCACTCACACAAACATGAATATGGAGGCCCTGCTGCTGCTGGAGATTCACCGCCAACCCTGCTGGATAAATCAAGCCAGTAAATGCATTCGAGATAGAACATTTCAAGGTTTCAATTTTAGGCTTAAATATACGATTGGGCTGGAAAAAAAAAACCTTCTAACCTTCAATACCAGAATGTAAGCATGCATGAAAAAAAATGGATTGATCGCTGCCTTTTCCAAAAAAAGATTTTTCAGCATGTGCAGAGTGTTTGTCACACATACCTTCATCTGGCTTTAACCCGCAAAGAAAACCCATTTCCATCATTCAAGCGGCTAAAAGGAATCCAAGCATGTATGGTGCCAAAAACGCATTAAGTTTTTGTGAGTTTCTCCTATCTCTGAGCCATTCTGTCAGCCATGAACTTAATTTAGTTCCATCCAAGCAACAATCCAAAGCCTGTTAACGCTCGCCCAGCATGGCAGCAAGTGCCTTTTAAAAGATTTCACCTATTACTAATGAAGCAATTGTTTCCTTTACAATGTGTCAGCTTATTGTGCTGTACAGGCTTCAAATAGACACAAAAGTCTTTTGGAGAGTCAGGGGAGTGTTTGTTTGTTGCTTCTTTTTTTTTTTAAGCATTCAAGATATAAAAGGCCCAGCCAGCTCTGAACCGGGAACAAAACCAGCCAAACATGAGAAATGTGCGTCAGGAGCAAAGAGCATCCAAAATTATTCCTACAAAGGAAGAAGTCTGACAATACCAAAACACAATATTACAAAATAAAGAATGCTTGGTTACACTTATGGTTGATTTTGTGCTCATTCTTCATGTAAGTGTAGGCATTACTTGAGGGATGTTTACTGCCTTCTAAAGCACAAGCTCTTGTATAAGCTTGCAAGGTTACCTTCACAAACAAAGAAAATGATATTGAATTGCATTAATAGCATGCATGCATAGACATACACACACACACACACACACACACACACACACACACACTCACACACACACACACACACACACTCACACATATCTATAACTATACTTAACAGGTTTTATTTTACATTAATATATAAATTACAGTGCATTACTTTCTATTGCATTATGACTACGCATTCTATTCTCCTGAATTACCAGAGGTTGTTTACACTGTTTCAGAATGAACGGACAATGAAAAATAGCACAAGACAAATAAAATCTTGTAAAAAAAAAAGAATCTTGTAAAAAGTTAAAATCATTTGTATCTTTCTTCTGTAAATTTACACATTTGGTGATGTCACATACCAACTTCTCTCTAGATTATAAAAACAATTGCATAAGAATGTTCCCTAATTTTGTTATAGTGTAATACATTTTATACCCCAACAACACTTTTCGGCATACTAAATGATAAGCCACATTTAAGTGCAAGAATGTGTAATGTATACATTCAGATAACAACAGAGAAAAAGAGAGGGGGAGGGGGAGGGAGAGAGAGAGCGGGAGACGGAATAAGCAATAAGCAAAGGTACACCTTTGAGCAGAGCTCAGCATTACAGACTCCAGCACTACTACATTTCCCTCAAGGTGAGAATTGTTTTTGTTCTCACAATTCACACAGCATCTCTTCTCTTTCAGATTTGAGGCCAAACATTAGCTGAGCCATGCCTCACAGTGTAGAATGAATGTGTGTAATGTGTGTATGCGTTTGTACGTGTGGGCTGAGCTCAGGGAGAGACTCTCCAAGGCTGCAGAGGTGTTTAAAAACCCATCTGGCACAGTGAAGAGAGAAAAGCTGGAGAACTTACTCTGTTCCAGTCTCCCTCCCTCCTTGCTGCTTCCTGCCATTGATCAGTGGAAGCAGGAAGTGCAGTGGCGGTACACTCAGCCAGATCCCTCTGGAATAATAATAAGACCCCATTTTCTCGGGCTAATTCCCAATGCACCGATGACTCCCCAACTACACTAAAGCCTGGACTCACAGCAGGCCCTGCTGCACGCACCATGCAGCCCCTTCTGATGCACTCTGTAAATCACCTGAGCTCTTAAAAAGGGTCAGAACAAGATTAAAATCAGTCATATTCATGAAGAAAGACATAATTACAAAAGGCCTACTGAAGAAACACATACCTTACGTTCAGTGCCCTACTTACATTGCTGTACAAAGGACAGCAGTAATAAAACCTCAATAAAAATCATTAAATACGTATATCAGTTTATCTAGTTAATTATCAAGATGTTCAAATGGAAACAACTATTTTTGGTGCCAGAATGTGCAACGATGAATCACATAAATAAGCGCAACTAAATGATAAAGTACACTTTATAAAGATTTTAAAATCACCACTTGAGTACACAGTGAATAGAACTGAGTAAAAGAACACTCCACAGTATGTTGTTCTGCGTTTCTCTCTTTTTTGCCAAAATCTGGGTCTGGTGTTGAAATGAAAGTAGTGGAGTTCGAAATCAAAGCTGACAGGCACCAATAAATCAAGCTAAATCACAAATCAATAACAAATACCAGCTAAATTATGACTAATGGTATAGCAGTCATAAACTAACACCAGCACAACTCAGCAGGCCATTAATTTCATGGCAATGCAAAATAAACAGACACATTTCTTTCACGGCACTAATAAATTTCCCCGAAAAACTCAAAGAACAGTCCATCTGCTTCCAATAATTTTTAATTTCCCTTTCTGTCCCATTCCCATTAGGTATTCCACTGAGATATTTGTGAAATTCTTTCATTTACCTCCTCCCATCTGCATTCAATTACTATATTCCCAAACAGGGTGTGGGTTTGTTTCTCCTCTGCACACTGCAAACCACCCCCTACCCCCACCTCCACCCTCACACCTGTACCTTAAGCAAACTCCATGCTTGTTTTATTATCTGTGAGAGGCCATGAGTCATTCCCGCTCAGTTGCATGCTGGTGCTGGAGCTGGACACGGATCTGGTTTTGATGTTTTTTGGCTTGAGCAGAAAACACCTGCACCTATTCTCTGGGCTGATCTATTAGCCTGGTAAATGGAGGAGCAGATGTTCTGAGATCAGCAGGGACTCCGGGCCTGTCTTTACGGCCGCTTCCCCTGTTAGCTTCCAGTCGCTGAACCCAGATCAGAGAACAGTAATAGCTTTGCAGAATTTTCCTTGTAAATCATATTTTCATAAACAGAGACCTAAGGGGGTAATCTGTACACTTTAAAACCCTGAGTCCATTCCCAGACAGATTCTGGCAGCCTCTACTTGGCGAGATCTGCCGTCCCCAAGCAACATTATGTATCGTAACCTTCGCAATTTTATTAATTCTTTCAATGCATGTAGAGCAATAGCTTATATTAGCTGTGTATCACTTTACCAATGTCAGACCAATATGCCCACACATGGCAGGCCCATATTATTTCAAGTGTGTGGCTGCTATGAAATTTCAAAGATAAGCATCACAGGCTGCAATAAGACTTTCTTGAAGGCAGTGATTTGCTCAATAGGCTAATTAGAAGCATCAGGGTGAATCGTAAGTGCAATCACTTGAGCACTGGCGTAAGCAGTGCCTGAACACATGCATGACTTTCCTCACATTCACCCATTCACCCAGCACATGTCCTTCACACCTCTCCCCGTGCTCCTCCAGGCCCTCCGGTCATTCGCCATCAAAATAGCCTCGCTGGGTTTCAAGACAAACCCAGTGGCTGGCTTAATAATACGATCTGACAAGCAGAGCTCCAGAGAAATTCTCCGCTGAGCCAATGCGAAGGTTTTATTTATGCAATGCAGACACCTTCCGCAAGTGTGCTGCCACAGCAGAGTCCAGATCATTCACCTCTGCACTTTGCAGCGCAGGCTGCTCTTGAGAATCTGAAGTTTGATAAACAGAAGAGGTGAATTTCACTTCAGGCGAGGGAGCGATAATTTACATGTGTTCCCATGTCCACTATTAATAACTGACTGCTTTATTGCAGGGCTAGGCAGTCATGCAGTTCTTAAAGAGCGACAGGACATGTTGTCACTGCTGTTTTCATAAATCCTGCCAAAAGGAATGCAGCACTAAACAGAGGGGAAAACAGAGCTCTGTGTGCTATCAATAGCACCAGCATATGACCATGATTTCCTCTAACCCATCTCTGGCCATGGGAAACAGCACCACCACAGGTTCACCTAGGCATTACCGCAGCCAAACACTCCTGGGCAGCCATTAGTGAAGAGAGACGTCAGCGGTGGTGAGTGTCTCGAGGCTCTTTAAATGCAACACCCCGTTAAGCCTCATCTTCAGAAAAGACCATCATACAGTCTTTAGTGAGGCCCTAAAATAAGATGTCAATGCCACATGAAGTTTTCCCATAAATGTCACTTTTGCTTTTTATAAGGGGAACTATTACATAAGCTGAAAAGGATCAAGGCTGAGAAGAGATGGTTGTCAAATGAAATAATGAAAGAGGGGTAATAAAGACAGGCATTGGTCTTTTGGAGAATTTACACTTGCTGGCGAAGTGGAGACAGGGTAAGGGACACGTACAACCAGCACCATCTGACAGTTTGATTGACCTCTGAAATCCAAGAAAGGCCATGCTGATTTGTTTTCAGATTTATAGACTAGAGAAGAGACTTCCAAACCTTTGAAAAGACATACATTAACTCAAAAAAATGTCCCTGCCTGTTGACTGACTTGTTGTAAGTTGCTGTTTGGGGGAGGGGTTATTTCACCTCTGTCACAGTGCTGAGCCACAGTAGATCTATTGTGATGGCCAGATCCTCACTCAATAATAATGAATCATATTGTACAGTAATGTGACACCCAATCTCCATTTGGCCCTCAACTCTGCCTGATGCGAGAACATGAAGGCCTGACTTCTATATTTACATCTGCAAGCTGTCTCTTACCAAACAGTCACAACAACCACAGAACACAAGATGCCAAAAAAGTTTATTTGAGGTGGTGCCATGCAGAAACTATTTTTGATTCCCTGATTCCCAGCGGATGCCTCTTTATAGAAACATGTATGAGTGAGAAGAGCATAATTGAATTTAAACATTTTTCCTAGAACTTTATATTAACAACAAGTACCATCTGATGAAATTTAAGAGTACGGCAACCTCCAAAGTTAGTTAATGTTAAATACTACACATTACATTATGAAAAAGTAATTCTTCTTTAGTCAAGAGATAAAAAACATAAAACTGTGCCAATTCAAAGAATAGATTAATAAGATGGAAGTGAAGAACTGTTTAAAAATTGCTTTCACACCAGTTTTAAGTCATTGAACATCTTTTGCTGCTGTGTAGAAACTATTTTGTAGTGAAAATCTATAAGATGTGTACTTTTGTGTACATTTCAATTCGTATACCATGACCATGACATATCTTTATTAATACAAATTTTCTTCAGCAAAAATTTACACTGGGAGGGCTTTCCAGTCTGGTGGAATAGAGTTATAACCAACAGTCCCCCTCTTCAAAAATACTACACAATGAACTTGAGTGGAGGCCTGCCACAGGCACAGCTTGTCAACATCAGTCATTCTCAAATATTTACAGAGCGATTGTTAGCTCGCTCGCCTAGCCCCTGACAGAGATACCACTCAAATCGAGCCCAGGCTTTTCTCTCTCTGCTGCACAGACTAAGAGACTTGGAGGGCTGTGTCATTCTCTTTCCCCCTTCTAACGCCTCCCTAAACCCCCTACTCTGAGCACCTTTGGCCATAGTGGGGGCGCTAATCCACGGTGCTGGCATTCCTGTCCGCTTTACAGGACACTTGTCAGCTTGTGGAGGTGCGGATTCTTTGCTGTCAGAGCTACTTCAAAATGGATGGATGGAAAGCTGAGACCGGCGGAAGCTCACATATGATCTGCTTCTGTAGTGCAAAGAGACATATTTATGTTCCCCTAAAAGTGGTCAGGTTCTGCAACTAAGTGCTGGTCTATATGGGATTGAGCAGGCTGTGGTCTAAATGCAAAAATTCAGGTCATTCCAATCTGAAAAGTTCTCTTGGCTTTCTCCAGAAATCTCCTCAATGAAGCATGTGAATTATTACCATAAATCTGTTTACAATTATATTATTATTCTTAATTAGGAAATCTGTAACGTTGAAAGTTTTTCCTCACCTTGCATGTGGACTATAATTTCCTACAAATGCAGGGTCAGTGGAAATAATGGATTCGGAATGTTTGCTAAGACACCACAGCATTATAAATATAGAATATGGATAATGAAAATGATTGATGTTTTTAATACACACACTCCAGAGTACATGTCATTAATGGGCTATAAAGACTCACTGTTTGTGCATCCTCTGAAGTCACATGTTTCTTTCCCTATTTATCACTTGTACATGGAAAGAGCCAGACGGCAGCTAAATGTTCATGCACTCCATGGCCGGTGAAGACATACAAGCATGCAGTTTTGTTTTTCCTATTAGCCAAGCATCTGGATGGCTTGGATTGCCCAGGGTTCTTTGAGTGAAACATAACCTCTCCATCACAGGTGAAATAATCCACAGGCCTTGGCCGCAGACAGTGTCTGGACGTAAAGAGAGACGCAAAATCCAAGCCTCTCCTTCCATATTTTTATGCCTCCGTTTATTGGGGTTTATTTACCACACCTCCAAAGGTTAAACACACTAATCTCATATCTAAAGTATCAGTCAAAAAAAGCACATGGTAAGCACCGACTGACGTGAGAGTAGAAAGACAAGAGTGCATGCCTCTCCCTAGATCTGGTTGCCCCTCTGCATGACTCAAGCTGCCAACATGACAGCTCCACCTGGCCAGAGCAGACAGCCAGCTGGCCGGGGCTGTGATTTACGGCCTGCGTAAACTTACTCAGCGGGACCTCCAACACATTTGTGCATTCACTCACACATAGAAGTGTTACATGATGCTAAGAGGCATTAATACCAGGGGGTCCACTGAGACGGAGTAACAGCAATAAATGTTTAGAGCTGTACTTATCACTTTTCAAAAAAAGGGGGCTCCTCGTTCATGTAGATGATTCTGGAAATCAGTGGAGCAGATTTATGTAGTATGCAGGAGATTATACACCAACCTGGCATTCTGATCTGCATCGCATTCTCCGTGGCATCAGCCCATAAAACAGCAATGATATCATAAAACCAAACGCACACCCGATAGCAGGCTCCCATGCTTAGACCTCGGGAGTATTTTGATACCTTGTTTGATTTTCATTTTTCCAAGGCCAGTGTATTAATCTTTTGGCAGGGTGTAAAATTCTGCTTGAGGAAGGTATGCTCTCTCTACTCTCCCTCTGTCTTTTAAAGTTACAAGGTCTTTCCCTTAAATATTAACAGTGTCATAACCCACATATTACTCAGAGGTCTGCAGTCAACTGCTAAACCCAGTGTGTGGTAAGACTGTGTATACACTTACGGTGGTTTCGCTACCTCTCATGCACAGTAGTGCTACACATGCAAACTCTGAAAGGCCAAAATAAAGCTGTCTGCTTGACATATGATACCAATAAAGAGAATGAATGAACTTCTACAAAGGCCAACGTTGAGGGTCTAGCTGTGTCTAACACTGTTACTGTTGTTATAGAGGCTGGCTTGTTGCGTGGCCTGTTAGAACATGATGTTGCTGAATATGCTTTCCTTCAAATGCATATTTCTCACATTTCTCAAATTCATGGGGATGCTACCTCTTCAACGGGCTCTTTTCTTGAATACTACCAAAGGCAGCGCTACAACTATATGTCTTGTAAGTGGGCTCATTTTCATGTCAAAAAACAGAAGCAATTTACACCAAGACAGATCCTGGTAGGTTTCGCATATATAAGGGTTATATGATGAGCAATGTACCCACATATCCTCAGGCAATTTCCATCCTGGAGGCTTTGAGGCTAGAAATGAGTAAATAAAACCAGCAGACCACTGAACTGCTTCAGAAGAGCTGATACATCAGAGACCCTCCATCTTCCCCAGCACTTTTATTTTTCCCATTATATCCCTGTTAATGAGTCGTTGTGAACAGGAGAGCTAATAAATGAGGGGTATGCATGGCCGATAAAAAAAAGAGATGGGCATTATCAGTTTGGATGCTTGTTAATTTGATTGCGCTGGATGGTCTGTGAGGTGAGAGATAAATAGGAGCCGGTTCTCGGCAATGTCATTTATTTTGTGTGGTGAAATGGAGTCTGGGGACACTTCACCAGGTTGTTAGCATTCAGCCTGGAACCCCTTGGTAAGGATTCCTTTCCCCTTATTTCAACAGCAGCACTGCAGGTTGTACTATAGGCCTAGCTCTAATTAATTTCCATACTCATTCATATTACTCTTTTATGCAAGTGCCAGGTTTTCTAATTGCATTCATCACCAAACCCGGCTTAAGTTCTTTAAGTATATTTATTATCATGCTAACTGCTCCTAAATTATTAAACTTAATGATGTAAGCACCAAAAATATGTTGTCCTTTATTTTCTCCACAGAGAATCAATGATATGCATTAGCAGTATAAATTAAGTAATACTTTACCTAGGCATGTTGCTGCCTTCAATACATTCCCTTAGTAAGATGTATTCTCCCAGCTGAGCACTCCCCAGGCCACTTGGGGAAAGGATGATATAGTTCATTCTAATGAAAGAGCTCGTGACTGGTAATGGCTTAAATGATGCATTTGCACTAAAGAAAATGTGCTGGAGAGACCGGGCCCAGGCACGGATTATTCAACAGCTAACTAAGATGTGATGTCACTAGTCGTATATAAACCTGACACCGTGGCATTTGTGATATTAAAAACCCAATCATGATCTGTAATGTTTACACTAGTACTGCCTCATTTGCTAAAGTCAATACATATTAATGCTTTCTACATTAAACATGGTCTTTCCTTACTGACCATTTTAACACTGTATTTTAATCGGATTGCAATTAAACAGCACCGAAATGTACGATCTGAAGATAAATATGTTACATTTCAAGGGGATACAGTTTAGATTCAAGTGTCTAATCTCATTCAGTTTGCTTTATTCGAACATTTTCTTCTTAACAGTTAGGGGATAAATGGGACTCCTGCTTTTTCATCGTGATTTACATTTTCTGAACATCTTCCTAGAAACAGATAGGGTGGAGAAAATGGCTTCATGCTTATAGTGATTGGTGGTCTCATCTGCTGAATCCATTGCATTAGTATCTGCTCCCCAGATCTCAATGGCCTCCACTACACTCTTAGGCCAAAGAGCACTCACTTGGAGGGAAGATAAACTGAGATTACTCCTCTATCCCATTCCAAAAGTGCCATCTATCACAGGGTCCTCCATGTGACTTCAATTACATTAACGAGCTTAATGTTAGTGTTAAAACACAGTTAAGGACAGACCAGAGGCCATGCCTGAGTTAGGTGCCTGTTACTAATGACTCACCTGCCTGAAAACCACAACAGAAAATTCCTTTTGGAGAGGCGGAAATTCGCGAAGAGCTCAGATCATGTTCTGGGTTTTTTTTATTCTTGTCTCATGATCTGTCCTCCACAATCACTAATTGCGTGATTCTTCTTGTCAACTTCAACTTATTCGAGACAGGTTATTTCAGCTTGTTATCGGGAAAGCATTTATCCACTTGGAATTATTACTTTGCAAGGCCCTCCCATTGCAATGTAAACAGCAGTGAATCTTTTAGAGTTATGGTAAAGCCTTTCCTCATTAGATGGGCAATCGACTGGGGTAGAGGAAGCCCCAATTCCAGCCTTTATTGAGTGTAAAGGAGAGTCAGACTGACATTTACATCTCCTGGTTCTTCATGACTGGCTGGTTAGGAAATCGGCCCATAGATCTACCTTTTGAAGAGGGTGCTGGAGCAAAAGACCAGGCCCAATTTACTGCTCTGACTAACGTTTATAGCCAGAGGTTCACATCTTTGATAGGAAGATTCCAGATGAAATTTCAAAATAAGAGCATAATAATGTGCTCATTTTTTAAAATATATATTTAATCTATAAAATGAACAAATATTTGGCCCCCGTCTTCTTGCATATGAGAGAAATAAAGTGACTTCAACATTTAAAACAAAATTCATTATGTAAATATGACACAAAGTAAATAAACCCCTGAAAAATTATTAGAATCAGGCAAAAAATATATTGGTTTATGAGAAATATTATTTTAACTTGCTGTGATCTCCTTTTTTGAAGAACTGCATCACCTCTGGAGTGCTCTTTGATTATAGTTTTTCAGTATTTCTTCCCTCTACAATCCTATTAAACAAAAATCTGGTCATTTCATATGCAGCGATAGATCACTTTTATGATCTTTGCTGACACTGCTAGTGCTTTGGTTAGACGGTCTATAACCTGGACAAAGTGTCCCTTCACTACCACAGCCTCTAGTCCACCACTGTGCTTTGCATACATCTATGGCACTGCTCTTTTCATTTTCAACAGCAATTACACTTCGCTCTCTGCGACAGAAAAAGGCATCCCGATGCCTAACAATGTCACAGAGGAACTCTTGCCTCCAAACTGTGGTCCAATTAGGCCTGAAATATGATAACTGCTACACTCATTATTGTGATCCGAACGGGGGGAGCAGACAGAGAAGCTGAAGGTTAGGCCTAGCTTTTAGGAGTGATGTTTGGTGCGAGGAATTGTGCTTACACAGCAGAAAAACAACACAATGACGAGGAGGAGCAAGGCGCGGTCACAGGACGAATTTCTTAGATGGATCTCTCCCTTGGGGACATATATTAAACTGCTCACAAATACTACAGAAAAAGATCAGCGTCTCACGGAGTGAGTACGCACTGAAAAATCAATGCATGTCCCAGCAAAACCTATTTATTATTGCCTACCAGCACAGACACAGTAAATGATGAGGTATGTTTAACTTGTTCAATTTAAGAGTTACTTGAGCAAAACATAAACAAGCCTTTTCTGTTTCAACCAAAAAAGCGTGGAGTTTATGGCTAGACTGTAAAAACAGCAGTACAAAAATCCACTATAATGATCTGCCGGAGATGTCATGAAGTGATGGCTGATCAATGCTAACCGCAGTAGTGAAACATCTACAGCAGTCAATAAGTATTGGCAAAGTGATGAAGTTTTCCTCAGTGCCTCAAAACTAGAGATAAATACCTTTTTCAAAAGCAACCAATCAAGTACCACAGCACCTGGAAGAGGTGTCTGTTGGGGATGACAGCTACTTTCCGTCCCACGTCTAACTGGCATGGAATCGAATGTAGCCACTGGCACTTGGGCAGTTGGTTTGACATAAGCATTCAGGTCTGTCGTCTCAAAGATCCAGCTAATAGACGGATTGATTTTCATGACTCTTAAATACAACACAGAGTATATGAGGGGAGCCAAGGACGCTCCCTTGGACAAGTAATGACAATCGTCTTTCAGAAATAATGGCCTCTGCACTGCTTCTGAAAATGTTCCAGGTTGCCTCTAATAATGAATTCCTGGTCGATGACACATTGATAGATTCCCATCCATCTGACAGGGATATTGTAGTCACAATTTAATTGACAAGAAATGAATTCTGGAGGTTAGGAGGAAGCGGGCTAAATTCCATGTGATCAGCAAGGTTTCAAACAATCACCGGTGAAGTGAAGTCTGCCCCATATCTATAAGTCATTGTGTTTTATAGGCCATTAGGATCTCCAGAGAAAGGCTGCACAGAGAGCGTGGCTTTCTGTCGAAATTAAAATGTCAGGGAGAAAGAAGTAGGACAAAACAGGGAATCTGCAATTAATTACATGACCATAAAAATTCAATAATCAGGAGGCAATGTCGTTCTCTGGCACAGCAGTCTCCGATCGCAGCAAACTGAAATGGAAAGCATTCGTCTCTGCAAATTAGATTCGTAATCTGGAAAGGGATTCATAAAGATACAGTACAACTCTCCTTCTGCAGCATGGCCTTAGAGGATGCTTGCTGACAAAAGAAGTGGACCGAGTGTTTTTTAATGCAGCTATTACTGGCCACTGAGATGAATGCTCAGGGTGTGATTGGTAAGATGTATCTGCCTTTAACGAGTCAGTCGATTTCATAATTCTAACAGATACAGTTTTGTCACACACATACCAGTGTTATCCTTCTGTATTTTTTAAAGTAGCTTTTAAGCAGGATATACATTGTTATATTCATATATATGCACACAAACATATATTTATGTATAGATAATGTACAAGTTTTTTTATACAAATGTGTTGTATCGTTTTTTTTCTATTGGTTGTACTGATTCTAATTTCTTCTTTTGTACAATCCGCTGTGCTACTGTAGCATTTTTCCCACCCATGAGACTAATAAAGTGTTATCGTATCTTGTCTTATCCTATCTTATCAGGTGCTCTAATGTTGCAAATCAGGAAAACTGTGATTCTTGGGCTTAAGTTCACTAGCAGCAGAGAAACAATTAATTCTTTTCAGTCTTCGGTTGATTAATAAATTAACAACACATTTTCACAATAAGTATAACATATAATTCATTATTATGTTCTGTTCTTCTGGGAAAGTTAGGAAGCTACGGAACATGGGCAATGCATCAACAAATGTATCCTGCAACCGTTAAGTCAGTTACTTAGAAATACATGAACTATGATTAGTGCCAGTATATCAAAACAAGAAGTTTGATTCCTGGCTGGGAGAGCTAAGGTTTCCTTCAATGTGGAGTCTGAATGTTCCACCGGTTTCCTCCCTCAGTCCAAAGACATGTACATCAAAATGAATTTCATGTGCCAAATTGCTTACAGGTGTGTTTGTCAATGTGTCTACCCTGTGATGGACTTGTGACCTGTCCAGGATATTTCTCTGCCTTTTGCCGTTTAACTGCTCCAGCACCCCTGCGACCCCTAAAAAGGATAAGCAACTTAGATGATAAAATTATAAATACATATTTTAAAAAAGGTAATTCCTGATCTGCTAATTCCTGATGTAGAGCTTAAACCCAGTAATTCACTACCAAGCCCATTTACATTTGAACATTAAAATTACATCAATAATATTCTTTCCCACTTGGGACTATTCCCCATGTCCTCATCTGTAGTATATGTTCACTGTGAGGGAAGAAAGCTCAGCAAATTACTTCGAATTATTTTCAAAATAATAAGTGCCCAGAGGACATCAAAAGGAATCCAATAGTGTAAGTGTCGTTAATGTAAAAGAAGATACAGTGTTATGTGGTTTTCATTGACTTTCACATCAGTCGGTCTGGACAGGGGTCTACTTGCTATGCATCTGTCAGTGCAGTAGTTAGAGGAGCGAAAGTTCATCAGAGAGATATCGGCAAAGAAGGAGCTGTATTGACTGCGGGAGATTTCTTACTAGAGGAAACAATTTTACAAACAAGGTGGTATCACACTGTGCAGTCACGTAGGTTGCTGAATTCCAATACACATTGAAACATTAAGCCACTAAACTGGCAGATGAATTTTGTAATTCCGTATGTAAAAGATTCAATATGTTCAGTAAAATAAGTAGGGCAGTGCAGACCATAAACTATGCATTCCATGAGAAAATGATGAATTGCAGTTTTTGTTTATTGGATTTGAAGTAACGGACAAAGTGATACTTCAATTAAAATTTCGATTTCTGCTTATCCAAACATAGGTCCAGGAAATGTCTAAAGACTGTTCCAGTTTTTCATTGGAGTTAAGGTTAAGGTTAATGTAACTAACAGGTAATGAAGTTCACACATGCAAACTACACACTTAAATCATCACACACTTACCTCAAAGTGTGGTGTCAGTTACAATTAATTCCAAGATTTCCCTATGGATATATCCGTAGTTCCCAATCTGTTTGAACTTTTTTTAAAATTAAAAACAGGGTTAAAATTATGGATAAGATTAGGTTTAGAATTAGGTTGGGGGTTAGTTCTAGATTTTTTATATTTTGATCTAAAACTAATCCCAAACAGTTCACATAAAATTAGACCTTTAACGATACTCTGAACCCACGATTCGGTTCATTTCACAATTTTGGACTCACGATTCAGTTCGTATCGCGATTCATTTTTGGCAGAGGTGAGGCAAAATTCCATTTTGTTTGGAGAAGCATTTCACGACATGTTGTACCGTGTATGACACAGTATGTGACAAATAAAACCTGAATCTGAATATGGCCAGATAGCTGCTCCAGTGGTCTCGGAGAGGTCACGGGTCCCGGTCTCCGGTGGTCCGCCTCTCAGACAATCAAGAGCTGAGTGCTTAGTTATTATTTCAACTTTGAGTACAGTAAGTGTGTGTGTGTGGCCCCCCTGAAATAGCAGTGGCCACCCCATGTAAAAAAGTTTAGCTCTGCTGCTGGTTTTGATCAAGTTTTGTGGCTCCGATTAGATGGGTGGAGTGTTTCTTTTGTTTGAACGGAGCGGTGAACCGAGAGAGACGAGTCGACTCCTCCAACTCAACTTCTCGGCTCTCAGTATCAATGGAAAGGAAGCGGTATTTAAGCGAATATTGGTTTTAGATTTTGTGGTAAAGATAAGGTATATCCAAACAAATTGCGCCTCAGAACTTTTCCTCTCCTCCACAGCAAATGAATCACGATACAAACCGAATCGTGAGTCAAAAATCGTGAAACGAACCGAATCGTGGGTTTAGTGTATTTGTTATAACAATAGTTACAGCTCTAATATATTAATACAAATACAAAAGACTCTATCCCAGTTCTATCACAATGAATAGTGATATATTATATTATATTATTTTCCACAAATAAGGTGAGGATGTTACCACAGACTTTAATGTTGAGACAGCTAATGTTACCAATGTGCCTCTGAATGATTTATTCTAAGTTTTCCAGCATTATGAGGGCCTGATTTTCTGGCATTCAAGCTACGATCCTCATGTTGAGGAAACAGGAGCAAACCACATGTGCAATAACTTCTAAAGCTCTTGTTAGATCTCCAGTACTTTAAGTAATGATGAAAAATACTGACCAAAAAACAAAAGATCAGCCGTTTATCTGCTAGCTTTTGATCCTCTGATATGCGGTCCATATGTTTAAACATAATGCATCTTTCTGTGGCTCACAAAGTACTGATGTAAATATAGAACAGGACTGGGAGGAGAAAACCAAAGCAACATAATACTGCCATATTTTTAAAATTATTATTGATATACAGAGTTCCAACGATGTTCCAGTGATGTGTTCTATTAGTGTATTATTGATATTTTAACAGGACAATTCATAATCTAATAGGGAGTCAAAATGCATTGCTTTGTACTGTATCATAAGTCTAAGTTTTATCAGTTAACTTTCTCAAAACTTAGTTATGTGCACATTGTTAAAATAGAGATTCTTGCTTTTAATTTTTTACTAAGTAAAAAGGTACTTCTTTACACTAATTCGATGCTAAAAGATCCAGGGCAGTCCTGTGTCCCTAAGCTTACCAACAATCTAATTTAAAGCTTAGTAGCTCATCTATAAATCCTACTTTTAGATTTTTCAATTATCAAGAAATTATAGTAGAGAAAGTCAAATATTGGCTTTTAGACCCATTTTTAGTTTAGGTGGCCTTCAAGACAAATAAAAAAAAAAATGCATGAACAGGATCAACTCAGAATGGATATCTGCAGTAACACCCTCACACTTTGCTACTGCCTTCACAAATGAATAGAAAAGTTACCTGCTGTTGTTAGTTTGAATCAGATCAATAATCAAATAATTAATTTCTGCATATGCTTCCACGCAAAAAAAATGACTCAGCCATGCATGTAAATAGATCACAGATTATAATTTCCCCATTTAAGATGTATCTGCACCAACTACTGATCCCTAAAGTTTGCTAAAATTAAGTTATAGAGCTTGGTAGCAAATTAGGTAATTACCACATGGACAAGTGATTAAGAATAAAGCATTTTAAGACATAGTCAGTAGGAAAGCAAGTTACGTAATTACCATATGGACAAGTGATTAAGGATAAATCATATTAAGACATAGTCAGTAGGAAATTAAATATGAACATTAACTTCCATTTTTAAGGTGCTAGCAAACTGATATATAGTTAATTATAGCTAATCTATCTGAGCTGTAAACCAGCAGGCTTTACAGGAAGATTCATTAGCTAGCTAGCTAAAATAATGTAATAGAAGTGCCTGTTTAATATTTAATTTCAGATATACTGAGGATTATTGCAATGACACAGTTGTAATGAGACAGAAACAGCACAGAGAGCACACATACACACATTCAGAGCTATAGAAAGAACATTTACAAAGATGGTGTAGTGTATTAAATACATATTAAGAAATGAACATATTGGAGCCTCGTCTTCATGCTGTTCTTTGCTTTAACCTCACAGTGACAGTCATAGTTTCATATTGCATGAATGCAAAACCACAATATGAAACAAACCAAACAAAAATGGTACCAATATCCACTAACATACACATTGCATTGAATGTGCTTTAAATGTATTTTGATCTACCCTTGCTGACATGCACTGAGAAGCAAACAGCGCTGTGCCATGTAGGACTCAGGGTGGGGTCATCTCTCTAAACTACACACCACAGGGATATGAGCAGTAGTAACTGATGATAATCTCTGAGTGTTTGGTCTTTTGATTGCAAGTGTGTCATTTTCACTCCATGGGGAATCTCTGTGGTTTGTGCTCTGTTTACATCTCTGCTCTTCAGCTCTGGATCTGATTGGAGCTGACACTGGTAAAGCAGAGAATGCCCTCCCGAGACAGCCCGATATACACTGCATACAGGCCAGGAGATTCAATTCAACGCAAAGCATTCCTCATACCCTCACCGTAAATACCCGACATGTAATAGATCAAAAGCCCCTTCAGTGTCAAACGTGTGTGTATGTGCGTAAAAGGAACGCTGGGGTAAAAAATAGTGTGCCGACATCAAGAAGAGTGCCTGCACAGTGAATTATACACAGTAATCTGCACAAATTATTAGTGGCTAACTGCCCCTAATGAATCCAGTCAGGTCAAAATGGATTACAGTCCCAGTGAGAGCATCCATTTCACCCCATAGTGCAGCGTGGCAGTCCTGAGCTTATGTATGGAAATGAAGGGAGAAGGACTAGGCCTTCCTCCAGCATTCAGTCAAGCCATTTCAGAAGCTCTGGATTTCACCTCAGCATTTGATCCGAGGAGCATAAAGAAACAAATGTCCATACAGTAATGAGGACAAATTGCATGTAAGAATGAGCTTGTCACTGAACTGCCTGAGCATATTCATAACTGTTTGCCCATTTTTCAATTAACCACTAGGGTACTTAATTAGTAGGCTAGCATTTGATCTTCTTATTGCTGTCACTTCTGCCTATGCTGCCGCGAACTGCACATCCAGACAGCTCTCTCTCAGTTTGTCAGAGTTTATAATGTGAGCGCTTGCTTTGCCTTTTAATTATTGAGCACATTCTGACACACTAATAAGTAGAATCTACACTTCTTGTCTCATCGCGTAAGAGATAGCGGGGTTTGCGCTTGAGTCTGGGAATTTATTACTTCATCCTTCTCATAAAACTGCATCCATAGCTAAATCGAATTTAATATTTCATTTCATTTATTGCCCAAGAGCAACGAAATGAGATATTGGAATTTTTCTATTGATTTTTGTCTCCATTCAAGAGAAACAGCAGTTCCTTACCTTTTCCAGCTTCATTCCAGATCTAATTATAGGGAATATACACAGAAAATGTGCTACATTTGCTTTAGAGACATCCCATCATATTGCATCCTCAAATATATGACTATAGTTTATATTTTGCAGACTCTGATTTAAAATGTGCATCAGTTTTCTATTCAATTGTATCCTGTAATTTGGATCAAAGCCTGTGAGCTCACTGTCGGTGGGGGAGAGTTGAGACACACACACATACACACACACACAGGCGTAAGACTCAGAACTTCATGTACGACCGGGAAGCCTTTTAATTTGGGGAATGCGGCCGGCCCATATTTCACCCCATCCTGTTGTCTTGCATTATCTTGGTAAACATCCCAGGTACTAATTTGATATATTGTGAAGCAGGCTGTTCTCCATTCAGCTCAGCCCATGTGATTGATGAATGACTGGAAGATGAAATAGCGACTCAGATTTATGGCCTGCCAGCACATCGAATATGTATGATTATCAGTGGCACGCTGAAAGCTACTGCTTTTGAGTGATAGGCCGAGGGAGAGTGATCTAGCAAATGAGTCGCTGTGTGTGTATGTGGGTGTGTGTGTGTGTGTGTGTGTGTGTGTGTGTGTTGAGGGAGGGGTTCGGGGTGGCACACCATGCTCATTTGTATCCCTGCTGTAGTCCTCAGCTCCTCGCCGCAAGCAGTTCTGTCCTGTGGACGCTCCGCAGTTATAGATCTCTTCTCCTTCAGCCGGAAAGAAGGGTCGTCCTTTCTCTCCCACTCCCAGAGACTCTTGTTCTGCTCATTCTATAACACCCTCTCTGTCTCTCTTCGAGGCCTTTGAGTTGGGCTGTAACAAAGTGTTATAATTTTGCTCCAGTGTAGTCTTCCATTTGGCTTTGCACCCCAGAAATATTTGTCTCCCCTCTGATTTAGCTATAATGCCCATTGGCATTTCTGAGCACTCAGAATGAGTTGGCTGCTAATTGATTGATGGCACATAGTCATAAATCCTAAAAACCTGGTGGAGTTTATTGATCCTGCAGGGGCATTTTCGCCTCTCGGCATATGTCACCGCACTCGCTCAAATGCAGCTAAGTAGGAGGCATATTTTACAGTGAGGGCATTATCATATGCACACTATGCCCATTGTTATCTGCATCAGTGATTTAATGTGAGACAGCATGACTCACACAGCACCCTGGAGAGGACTTGATTTGGTGTGTGGCCCAATTTATATATTTACATGCAGCTATAAATAACATTAATGTGCTTTGGTGCATTGCTGAAAGTAATTGTTTATCCACTTCCTACCGGACATGCTTGACAATTTTCTTGATGAACAGCCCTTAGCCCTGTTTTAAAGGATCGTACAGTAGCAGTGGCTGTAGAGTGTAAGGTGCTCTCAGGTTTGTGCTGAGCTGCAAATTCTACAGTAAAATCACCCACCCACCAGCATCTCCAGCTTTGACAGTAATGATGAAGGCCTTCTCTCATGCACTCCCACATTCTCTCCTGCACTTCCAGCAGGCTGGTTGGCACAGATGCCTGGCTACAGAACCATCGCTCAACTCCGCATGAGCCTCTAGTGTGGCTGAAGAGGCGAGTAGCCTCAGGGAAAAGCCTCTATCCCAGGGTGGCCTTGCTAGTCTCACTCTTGTCTTGTGCTTTACAGGGCACTTAAAAGATCCATTCATGTGATGCTGGCATATTCCCAAGTGACGTGTGAGGTGCAGTAACAGCATAAGGACTTATCATTCCCTAATTGTAATTGAATCTAGATCTCACATGGCTTGAGAAGACCTGACAGCTTGCTCCTTGTGGTGCTGTGATAATACAATTGAGTCAGGCTGGTTAGGCTAGAATGGGCAATGCAACAAATGACATTGGAGGGGAGCTGACAGGTAGGAGCCCTTACGCACATTTTCTGTGCATGGTGTGCATATACAGTACTTACATATGGGGCACATTAAAATGTGATATAATAGAATCATATTAAATGCAAAACTGAATATATAAGATTTGTTGTCAACAAATTCAAGTCACCCTTTATATTGCGTGGAGAACAGAGGAATCTGAAATGGTGCAAAATGACATTAAAGGCAAGAACAGCTTTACCTTCTCCTGAAAAATACTATTTGAGAAACACAAAGTCTTCTCCTGTGAGCCTCAATATATTCCCTGAACAGTTTGGAATGGACAACATACAGTAAATACAATAAAATTGTCCAAATCTTATAAGTGCATAGACATTAACTGTCCAAATTATTATCAAAATCTTGAGTCTATTGACTGCAACTGTCCAATCTCATGCTAGGTTTTAGTTTGAGAAAGTTGACTTCTTATTTAATTTTACATCCAAAATATCACGAGTAGTGCCTTTTAGCCTTCAGGAAATTATGACTAAAGCTCTACCATAAAATATGAAACACACACTGAAATGTTTAAGTAATTAATTACTTAATTCTTATTTACAGTGAACTAAAAAACTTCTGAAATCAACTATAAGAGTAAAATATTGACTGTAGACAGATAAGATGAGAATTAAATATCAAATCTTAAACATTTTCACGGTAATGTTTGAAAAAACGTTTATTTTGAGTTATTTCAACTAATAACATATTTTCAGTACTTCCAGTAATATGGTAACTCATGTCTTTGAAACAGCTTAATGTGTAGCGAATAAAATATCTGCTTGTTTAAAGCTGCTTGTTGACAATAAGTGTTCCTCAAAGTAAACTGTTACCTTCCATTTTCCTATGTGATGGCCCAGGCATGCAGAGCTCTTCTGCATTGCACAGTGAAAAAGGAGACCCTGGGAGGGATCGCCTTACAGAGAGAAAGCAGGAAAAACAGGCTTCATTAACTCACAGAAGTAGGGACCTGTTAGGAGCCATAAATCATGTGTATGTGTACAGCAGTGTCAGAACTGTTTCCTTTATGGGAGTATATGGCTACACTAACGTACAGTTTTCCCCAGCTGTGACGCATAACCTCACTGCAGCGGTTACTCAAAAATGTGGATACTTCGAGCATACACTGACATGAATAAAGCCCGGGATTAAAAAGTGGAGTATTTATCTAGTCTCAGTGAATCAGGCTGTACTGGACCAATAGCACGAACAGTGTGAGTAGGGGGTTGGGGAGGGCAGGGGGGGTGTTAAACATGCAGGGGGTGGAACTGATGCTTTGCTCCTCCTTCTCTAAGCCCCCCACACCTCCTACTATTGATGTATTGCAGTGGCATGCCAGGAGGAGCTCTACTAAAACCTCTGTACATGCCAAAATACGTTTTACAAGCTGTGCCCTAATCAGCTAGCAGCCAGCGGTCCATAAATCCAGACGTGTCTGGGGAGAGCGGTCACCGGCAGGGGAGGAGGCAGGGGGAGGTATACAACAGAGCCTGCAGCCCCACACACCAGGCCAGAGACGAGCAAGAACTGCCAGGGGTATTTGGAAGGCAATGGGAGGGACCAGGCACCCAACTCATATGGTCAATAGAGCCATGCTGTAATTTATGCCACAGTTTTAATCCACCAAAGTGGATTCACAGATATGTTTGCACATGACACATTGTACAGGTTTTATGTTATAGTAAATGTGTGTTTGTGTGTGTGTGTGATTTAGTCTGTCTTTGTTGAGTGCCATTACGTCAGCACACTCAATCAGCTGGCAGCAGAAGTTGGGTAGCTTCAAACTATAAACCGGTAAAGAGTTGTCATTTCACTGCATAAATTACAAGAAGAAAAAATAAAGGAAAAATAGTTTAGCAAAAGTAACTACTCAATAAACGCCTGTCACTTCCGCAAAATGTAATTGCAACAGTTTATGACATAAGAATACTCATTAAAACGTCATTAGCTCATGTACCTGCCACGTTAAAAGTACACGAAGTGAAAAAATAAATAAACTCCAGTGGAATGTACATCCAGTCCTGTTTGGCTTTATTTAAAAATGCCAGCTGCTTATCAGAGTGTTCATGGGGACAATTACAGGACATATTATGTTTAAAATGCTGTTACAGTGACATTTTTACTTTAGACAACCTCAGTACACATTACATCTATATAGGTGTATAGCTTGTGAGGCAATCATGTTTTTTGGGGATCCACTAAGTCAAACATAAAATCTCTAAAGCTCAAACTTATAGATGTAAGCAACAGCAAATCTAGTTGGATGCTCCACAAAAAACCTTCAGTAAATTAAATAATTATTAGTAACTCCATGCAAATGGCTAAAGATGAACCAGGCTAAATAAACACATTACTTTACTCTGGTTATCCTTCAGGAACACTAGAAAGAGAAAAAATATTGATATTTTACTTAAATACAGACAACTTATATACAACACTCAATGTAATTAGTTCAAGCCACCTCTAGCTAGGACCTGTACACATAGTCTGCGGACACTACAGATTCAAAAGCAGGTGGACATAATCTACACAGCAAGCATTATGTTACATTTGTTCTTTCCTTACGTTCCTGTTTCTTTTCCTTTTTTATTTTCTATCCTCAGTTCTAACCTTCAGACTCCCCCGGTGACAGCGAAGCGTGCTCATCAAGTACAGATGACACTGCATGCTGTGATATACACTGTTCTTCCCCAGATAAGAGGACTAATAGCACAGAGCCCTGTGCAGCACTGGCAGCCCAGAGCACAGGCCCAGAGGGGAAGGAATCGATAAATGAAACGATACTTTGAAGTGAGCACACTTGAATCCCAAAATGACTTAAAGCCCTTAGATGACATCTCAAAATTAGATATAGGCGCCCCACGGAGGCGAGACAAAAAGAAAAGGACAGGAAGGGAGGTAAAGAAATCAGCTGAGGCAAGGCAATGCGCAGAGTTTCTCTTTTGGAAATGAGTTTTGTGCTGTGTGCATCACGGGGAGATGACTTGACGCGTGCTAATGAAAGAACATGCTGTCTGTCTGTCTGCCTTCTTTCAAACCATCCCAACATGTGGCTGCTGAACGGCTGCCAGCAGGGCCTGCACAGCCTAAGCACATGGGCAAGGTATGTCCGTACACACACACACATACACACAAATACACACACACAGTGTCCCATCCACTGGGTTCAAGAGCACATACACACATTGTTCCTCCATGTGAAAAGCTTAATTCTACAGCACAAGTTATTATGGTTCTTACAAAACAGAACACTGTGGAATGTATTGCAGATATATAGAGAAAGACATGGACATTCATCACATAAATATGGCTGTATTTCATTAACCACTTGGGGTTGTAATCATACTAGTGTTACTTACGTATGTGCGTACAAACTTCATATGAAAGCGAGGATGTAGAAATGAAATGTGCCGTGTTATTCAGCCAAGGCTGTGTAAGTAGTCACAGACTGCTGTTCTGCTAGTGCAGGCCTGTGTATTGTCCATAAGATGGCAGCACTGAGGTCAATGAGGTCTGTTCCATTCATTCCCACTTCTTAGCTATGTAAAAATATATAGAACAATACAGATTTTACACTCCTTAAACAGCATTATATATATATTATGCTACATATATCTACATATATAACCAAAATACATTTCATGATGTAAGTATATACAGAACACAGGCAACAGAGACACACAATCATGAAAGCAAGGGAATGGTCACATAGCTCATGAAGCTAGTACTGCAATAACAAAGTGTTTTTAAATCAAAAGGAAAACATGTTTCTTTTTTCTTTTGATATTCTAGATAAATGTGTGTTTTGTGTGTCTGTGTGGATTAGTTTTTGCTTTTTTTCCCTGAAGGGGATAAGCTTCTGTCTGGACACACTCCTGCTCTCTGGCTCTCTGGCAGGCTTTGACTGGGTCGTGGCTGACTGCTGGAGGCCCTTATTTACAGGACATTTGTTGCACTTGACATTTATCATTGCTCCAGGGCCGCGAACTTCATGCAAACGGCATTGAAGCATTCAATACGCAAGGCTTTAGGCCTCATCCTGCTGGGGCATTATCACAAGTCTTTTCACGCTGAGATAAATCACTTCCACTGCACCCGGACAGAGGGGGGGTGGTTTTGAGCATGGGAGGAGTATCCTCAAGATACCAGGCATCCAAGGACGAGGCGGCGGCTTCTTCCACCCTCCTCTAATTACTGTGCATGTTTGATTCAAATGCCATTCTGATGTTGTTTGTTTCAAAATAAGCGTTAGCTGCAATCAAATATTATTCTCATAGCTGGTGATGGAGAAAGATTTATATAATACTTTGTACATACATGACCACCACAATAAGCCAGACATAATCACTCATATTTTTTTTTAAAAGAAGCAATATATTAAAATGTACTATTAAACCCAAACAACAAATTGTTTTCTACGTATATAATTACTGAAAGGAGGGTAATGTTCTATGACTAAACAATTGCATCATCGTTTCACTGTTTTGGTCAACAGTGGAATTAAGATGAATGAATGATTTAATGAAGGTTTATGTTAGTGGTTCCTTATTATTGTTCTTTTTGATATTATTTTCTATTTTTTATTCTTAAATGTGTCATCTTATTTACACATAATTAAGATATTAAATAAGTTCTCTTTGTCATATCTTTGAAAAGTTTGTCATATCTTTGAAGAGAAATTTGAAGAGTGCTTTATATATATAAAATATACATTGTGTATACTTTTTGAGTCATTGAAAATCTCTAGCTGCTTAATTAACCTATAAAAAGGGTCTCACATTACTCAAAAAATACTTTATTATAGCATTAAAAGTCAGGAACGTTTGTAATTATTGTTTTTACCATTTTGCACCAGTTTATGGCTGAAATTATGGTTTATCCTGTTATTATTTACAGTTTAAATTACATTAAGCCAGCCCCTGATACTTTTTAAGTACAAAAGGCTCTATATAAATAAATATATAGACAGAGTTACGCTGGGCTGAATTGTCTATCTGTTTTGAAAAAAGGGGGAGCAGGCATCAGTGTATATACGGTCTTTTGATACTTCCTCACACCAATGTTAGACAATCTTACAGGGGCTCCCTCGCTCTCAAAGAAGAAATGTTGAGTGTTTAAGCGGTGCACGATGAACAGGAAGAGTGGGGCGCCTCTATCTACATGATGTAACAGTGGCAGGCCTTGAGAGCATGGTTTGAGTGCAGAATGATGTACGAGCTCACAGACCCACCAAATCCTCCTGGCTCCACTGCCCATATTTCCTGCCGCAGTCAGCCTCCAATTATAAATCAACTGTCTCTCAATTCCATAAGTGATTCATTATTATTTGTCGACAATAATTTATAGTAGTGGTTTCCGATGCTTTTTATTTCATGGCAGTAATTTATGAGGGGGAAAAAAAACAATATAGCTGTATTTTCTCCCTCTGTGGCAGAGTGGTAAGCAATCTAAAGGATAAATTCAATAAGCAGTGAAGGCTCATTGATTAAAATGGTTGATGTTTTCAGGAGCAACCACGCAAGGCCATCACTACAATCGTACGTGTGCAGGTAAAGTCCGAGACAGAAAAGTTTGTGTTGCCAAAACATAGTAAATATACTGAAATCATACCTAATGGACTCATCTCACATCTAGAAGAGGTTAAAAAAAAGGTCCCAGTCAAAAACATTCAAAATATTAGGAGGCAGTTATCTGAAAGTGAGTGGTGGTAATGTGACATCTATACTGAAAGCATTAAGCCTGTCAGTGACAATGAATGGCACTTCACATATTGTACTTGCCTGTACGTTATCAACCATTTGTGTGCGCGTGTGTATCCATGGCCTTGGAGCGGGTGGTCTGGGTAGCTTTGTGGCCTGTGTCCGCATTCATCATGCAGATGCCGTGGATCTCCGCAGCTATTTTTGGAGTGCCGTGATGACAACGTCAACTGGAATACTCTTCCCACTTCACAGCGAAAGGTCAGGGGAAATTAAAGGGCTGTATGAACGTGTAAGAAAGCCCATGTCCTCAGACATTAGCCCACGAACCACAGCCCTTTGCCTATGACTAAAGACGGCCTGCCCATGGAGGTCATTAGTCATATAGCTCAAACCCTTAACTACTTCAGCCCTGTCTCTAGAAGAAAATAGGCTGGAAGCCCATAGGCACCTTAACAGTTGAGCAAGTGGTGCGTACATGTGCTACCCGCAGCAGCTGACTGCACCTTTCTCTGTAAAGGTAAACAGTAATTTAATCATTTCATTACAATACTAATGGTTTAAAGTTCTCCAGCTGAATTAAAGACTCAGCTTAGGAGGATAGACTCAATTCAGAAACATCTCTGTAGGCTTTTAGAGTTTATTTATTATTTAAGATTGGTTTTGATCTGCTTGTGTAACTGGCTATGTGTTATAGATATGGATTTTAAATTATGTTCATTTAATTTCTTTCAAAGAAATAGTGAGGCCCCACTAATGCACTACTGGTTTACTTTTTTTGACTTGCCAGTTGTTACAGCTGCGTAGAACCTTTACAGAAAAAAGCAGACATGTTGTGTGGTGGTAATATTTTCAGAGGACAGTAATCATTAAAGATATCCCATTACAGTTGGAGAGAATTCATTAGTAATGTATCTAACCTTAGAATTTCTTAGAAGTACAATCTTACAACTGTTTATACATCAGCATAAGTCATCACAAACTTCCAGGTTTCAGTAATGAATAGTCCAGTTCATAGGCTAGCATTGACATATACACTCCACCACCACCGCACCACACACACAGAGAAATCAGGAGCCTATGCTGGAGGGTGATCCAGGCCAAAGTCGCATTTCATCCCTAGAGCCCACAAGGGCCTGTTCCTTCATTCTTCTCTCTTAGCAATATAATTTAAACCCACCCTGGGTGAATTAATTAATTACAAAAGCTGGCTGGGTATCAAAGGTAAATATGATTTAATTATATCCCCAGCATCTTGGTTAAGAAGCAAACTGTCAGGCAGCTGAGCGTGGGGGTTGTGTAGCTGCTGCCGGCGGCAGCCTGGCTCAGTCGAGCAGCAGAAACAGGAATTAGCAGGTACACGGAGACGCTCGGTTAGCACACTCTCCCTGCTGAACGCGGGCCTGTGATTGGCAAGTCTCTGACAGTTCCAAAGACCAGCACAACAAGCCTCCCTCTCCCTCTACTCTGCTTCCCCCTCTCTGTTCACTAGCCAAGAAAGCGCACAGACCCCATCACATCATTGCCCGAAGACAACAAGTTCAAACGACACAGCGCAAATGGAATAAACAAGCAGTCCTAACGTCAGACCGATCCGTGCTTTATGGGTACATAAGAGTTTATGACTGTTCCCCATCACTCGACATGTCACTGTGCTAATTCTGATTGAGGTCAGCGCTGCGAGACTGCCACATTTTATTCCCTTAATGAGAGCCCGTGCTCCATTTAATAGCATCAGCACCTGTTTCTCTGTGACGAGGCACGAGTTACAATCATTTACTTCCACTTTTTCCCTTTACAGTATATATGACAGAATGACATTTGATTTGAATTATTCATTTCTTCTTTTTTTCTCCAAGTCGTTCCACCCGGGTCCATAACCGACTGCTACCTGTAAAGTCTAATGACTTCATGGTCAAGAATGCTGAGTAACAATCTACTCAAAATGAATAGGTTGGTCAAAGAACAATTGGAGCTGGGGCTGCATTCTTGTAAAAGTGCAAAACACAACATTCTCAAATTTGTTCGAATGTATTTTTCCATAAACCCTAAATTAGATATTGTTGTAATACTTTTGTAATACATTGTAATGGAAGCATTTTTTCAAATATGTTTCCACGGTCAAACAGCATCAATATTTCAAGAAGCTATGTACAAAATAACATCATCAACTGTCTAGGTCTGTGATTTCAACTCATAGCTAAGAGACCTGGGGATTGAATTGTGGGCCTGTATCTGGATTCAAGTTCAAAGAACTTCATATTGTTACTATACTATACCTCCATACCATTCCTGTGGTTAAAAAATATATTACAACATGGCAAGAGTGATCTAAGACTAATTTACGACTAATTTGACTAATTTTAATGACCAGCCATTTCATTAGGTACACCTACCTTGTATCTACACTCCCTGGTTATTTTATCAGCTTCATTTACCAAATAATACATGGTAAATACATAATGTAGTTCACTCGTTATATTGGTCATTTGATAGCTCCCTAAACCCTGTTCATCAAAGGCCAGAACCCCCAAAGGACCACCAGAGGGTGGTATTATTTTAGAGGTGCATCCTGCTCAGCAGTGACACTAAAATGGAAGTGGCATGATAGAGTGCATGTGTGTGTGTGTGTGTGTGTGTGTGTGTGTGTGTGTGTGTGCGAACACTGTGCCGCGAGCTCTCTCAAGCACTGTCTCCATTTCCT
>JBBKCR010000141.1:10659638-10681598 GCA_037577295.1 Ladigesia roloffi | reverse complement strand
GTGTGTGTGTGTGTGTGTGTGTGTAGCTGTGACTGACAGGGACAGGCAGCCATCAGCAGTGAGTGATACATGACGGAGCTCTAGAGCAGCCTGGCACTGCCACATAGCCGACAGGCGGCGAGAGACGACATGACACTGCAGTGGAGGGTTCCCTCCCTAATTGTTCCTGAAAAAAATGACATTTGTGTTTTTTTGCACCTTGCTTCAGGTGTCAGTGCCTCTCAGATTAGAGGGCTTGCGATGGCGTGATTGCCCTCAAGCACCTTGTTTGATGTTTTGAGAAGTGTCATTTCCTCATGCGACTCCACAGAAATTGAAATCTGTATTTATTTACATGCAAGGTTAATAGAAAAAGATGCCTAAGTGCACCTGCCACTCAAGCGTAATTTTATGCAGACAAGTCTCTGTGCGCCTGTACAATAGGGAAGAAGTACAAAGGCAGAATATGAAATTGTATCACAAGGTAGACCGAGGCAAGCTGTATCATATAAAGCAGGCTTTTCACCTTTCTTTAATGCTAAATTCTACAACAAAGTTACTATAGATTACTTTTCACAATAGAGTATTAATGTGTTCCTGACAGAATTTGTACTCAGCGTTAAATAAATACAATCTAAACAATACAATATAACACTTATACACCATATCTTATTAAGCTCTGATGGTCAACATACAAAATCCTACACACCCTCTAACAGTAAGGCTCTTCTAAAAGGAGAGGACTACTGGAGTATAAAATGGGGCGTTATGTAGACAACACTGCCACTTGCTGCAAACTAGCAAGAACAGCATTTACTATATTTAAAGAGAATTTTCTACATGGACACATCTCACATAAGAATATGGATACAATGCAGTTTCTTGCACTACATCATCACTGTCCTATTTCAGCATGTAAGAAGACCTGCAACCTTTTAATATTTAAATCACTGGAGGATATTTTCATAAATACTGTGCATATAGTGTAAATCATTTCAAAGAATGATCCTGAGACTGCAGTCTGACAATCAAGATCACAAACAACCAGTAGCATGAGGGATACAAAATATTTACATTATATTCATATTCATGACCTAAATATATGTCAGATTTCAGTTTGACTGTGTCGTTTCAGTGAGTATTAAAAGCTGCATTTCCAGGACATTAAGGTGAATGATAAGGGAAATGAAATTAAGACAAACCTTCATTTATAAATGACACACCATTAACAGGTTATCCTGTTGAATAATAAAATGTTGTCTAATGTTAGATGTTCCATTAGGTTTTTTTCCTGATCCAACACAAAATGAATGTCAAAGCACTAAAGACAGGCCTAATGTAACGAATAGTTTGAGCCTTTGTGGCTATATAATGTAATGCTAGTGACTATATATATTGACAACCAGTCAGTTACATTTGTTTTAAGCATTTCATATGTATCCTTGTAATAACATTTTGAAATATCAGTGTATCAGTGACTTATTTTATTAAATCCAAAGGTGGGCACACACTTCGGACTTCTGACCTGTAGTATATGTAAGGATACCCAGTACTAAGCTGTACAATAAATATCGGTACAACGCATGATCTCCTCCTCAAGGATGATGTGGTAAAGCTGACAATCTCAGCTAATAATTAGAAGTAATTTGCTTAGCCAGAACCTGGGGGGCAGAATTCTGTAGTGCAAACTATGTGAGGAATGCAGGGGTGGGGAAAGTGCAAACTGTATTTAAGTGAAAGAGCAATCTCTTATTATGACTAATCTCTTATTATGAGTGTCAACATCGATTATTTCAGTAAAAGTGGACAGATGGAGTGAAAACAATTTGAGTGACAGTCCAAAAGCACATTCAAACACACACAAGTATACAAAGGTAAAGTTTTGTTGTTGTTTGTTTAGTTTGATTGTTAGTTTGAGCTGCTCACACTCTCCTTCCCCCAGACTAGCAAGTCTGTCATGACTTAATCCCTTTTAACTCTTTCTCTGCAGGTTTAGATGCTACAGTCACAATATTGAGACTTGTTCTGCCTCAGTCTTGCTGCATCACACTGTCTACTAGGACAGAACAGTTGCGGAAGGCTCACTTTCTGATGAGAACATTTTAATCCAACCAATTTGCATGAGAAAATTTCCTTCTTATTGTCTTTGTGATGTGGAACTTTAAGGATTAATTGAAACTCTAAGGAGTAAAAAGCATGTATTTTGTTTTCCACTTGGAAAGAGTAAGAGTACAAGTATTTATTTCAGTAACACTTGACTAAAGTACAAACCTAGCAAAATAATAGTTAAGTATTAATGATAAGCATTTTCCAACACTATACATCTAATTCTACATCAAACGGTAGGCCTAATGTTTTCAATCTCGATAAAAGTACTCATCCTCAAAACACCACTTTTAGTTGTTTTCTGCCATTCAGAATCAGTCACTTTTATCAGTCGCTACAACACACCAGGGGTGGAGGTGCTCAGAGCAGCTTGGATTTGTAAGTTTTACATATTTCTCTCTCTCTCTTACTGTTTAAAACCTGGGGAGGGGGCATGACAGGCGCAGGAAAGAAATAGTGAGAGAGAGAGAGAGAGAGAGATAGAGAGAGAGAGAGACAGACAGACAGACAGACAGACAGACAGAGGCACTTTCCAGAGATGGCAGAACGCATCTCCTCTGCTCTTAAACAGGCACAAAAAGCGGCGAAGGGATCGAGGCCCTGTCTGTAGAATGTGCCGTGAACAGTAGGTACTTGGCACAAGTAGCAGAAACAATTAGCGTCACACGAGCAGCCCGGAGCGGAGGGAGAGAGAGAGTGAGGCAGAGAATGAGAGAAAGGGAGAGCGTGAGAGAGTGAGAGACAGAATTAGAAAAAGGCAAGAGTAAGAGACAGAAAATGAGAGAAACAAATAGAATGGAAAGAGAGAGACAGAAGGGAAAAGAGACAGAGATGAGTGAGAGGGAGAGAAGAAGAAGAAAAAAAGAAGAAGAAAGAGAGAGAGAAAGAGAAAGAGAGATATACACTCTCTCTCTCTCTCGGATGTCCCCCCGTCATCTTCACGCCCAGATTTCAAAGACGGCAGCCGTCACGGCTTATTTGGCTGACGCGCGCGTGTGGGCAAGGGGATTTTGTTTGCATCCGCGCGCGCATACCTAATTAGAGAATCGACGGAGGAAGTGCATCGCTCCTCTGAGAGACCCCACCAGCCCACCTCCAACAACTGGGAATATCTTCCTGACACCCCACTCTTGCTTATGCACACGCAGACAAATCCACACACACACACACACACTCACACAGACACACACACAGTAACACACACACCGAAGTTGGCTGCTAGTAATGAGACGCCGTAAAAACAATTGCACGCGCTCCTAGACTGACAGCCGGAACTCCGCTGCAGTGTGTGGGTGCTGATCCGAAGGCAGCGCTCTGTGCGGGATTGGCGCACCTTTCTCTGCATTTACACGCATTTCACTGCACTCCTGCAGAGCCAAGAGCGCCCCGATCAAGTCTGTAAACAGATGAATTATTTAGAGGCTACAGTCTTTTTGTACTCAGGCTTAACACGAGACCAAGAAATCCTCATTAACTAACGAACAATGTGCCTGTGTAGACACTGCGTGTCCAGTAGAGGACAGTAAACCACACCTCGACCAATTCATTCAAAACTGTTCTCCTACAAGATGTCACTCATTTGTTTTACTAGTATATACCAGACTCAGAAACATCTTCCCAGGAAATGAACTTCATGCTCATTAACTATTAAATATAGAACAGATTAATATCATGCACAAGTTGATTTATGAAGTTATTTGTATCTGCTAAAATGTCAAAAGCACATTTGATTATATTACAATATATAACATTTTATTACATCACATTACATATTATTGCCGTTACTGTTTTCAGACTGTTCTGTTTACGAATTTCAATTTTTGTATATTTGTTTATTTCTGATAGATCAGTTAGTTGTGTTTGCAAGAAATACAAGAAGGAAACAAAAATAAATCAACAGACTGCACTAGTACGTTTGGCCATTGGAAATCTGCTCTGACCTTGCCGGCCTTCAGCTGTAAAAAGTAGGTCAGACACAGTGTTACTCCACAGTATTTTGGTAAAAACACTCTTTAAAAAAAATTCCTTTGATATGAAACTTCCATTAATGCCGTTATATTTTCACTCACGATCAGTTATGTCAGTTGTGAGGTTTAGGTGAAAAGCAATAACATGAGATACAGAGGCCATTTTAGTTACTCAGTGAAGACATAGTCACTGATCCTGAAATGGCCAGTGTATAGACACATTTTAATTCATTTACATATAATTGCAAAAAGAAATCTGTGTAAAAAAGATTAATCTTAGTCTACTTTTCTCAGTCTAAATAATAGAACGTTTTTTGTAAACTGCTCAGTTCTATACATTTTGGACAAAATGTTGTCTCTTTTACTTGTTTGTTTGAAAAGCTGTTGTTTACCCTGTGTTGATCTTTCATATCTTCAGTTGGGTTGATTTTATAAAAGAAGCTTTGAATAAGTTCATGTTATTTTAATGGACATTAGACTAAGAAAGTTTTCTCTCTCTTGTGTAGTTTTAGGTTAATATGCTACGTTTTAGTCTTACATCATTTCAACATCACAGAATCTTAGGTCTTTCAAAATAAGTAAATATTGCATAAAGCTGCAAATCCTATTAGCTCTAAGGAGGGCAAACAAACAGCATTATGATAAACAGTTGCACTGACTAGCTCTGAAATCTCACTGGACTCTTGCACTCTACTGAATCTCGAAACCATGGAGCGGTGTATCAGCTTCATTTTCAGGATGATTTTCACTGTTTTGCTTTTCCTGGCACTGACAGGTAAGGTCTAAATAATGTGCTTACAAAGGTTTATGCCACTTAGATGTGGCAGAAACTACACACAGTACTTTGCCATTTAAAAGACTATCTCTGTTAGAGAATGGTGATACAGTTTCAACTTGTATGTATATGAACATAGCTGGAGAGACCAGAATATACAAATACAACTTTTCAGAGCAAATCCAGCATTAAATGTGACAAGTATTATCCGATTGTCTCCTTCAATGTTTTTTTTACATATAAAGATTTTTCTCTTTTTCTTTCTTTTCTCATTCATGTCACAAGGGAAAGGACAACCAAGCCTTATCAGCAAGAGTCACAAAGGAGACAACCCTCTGCTGCAGTATGTACTGAATAACTCTTTAAGGGAAAATCCAGTGCTCACCAAACTACGCCTGGTATGTGTAATCTCGTGATAAAAAGTGACATTGTCCAAAAACAATGCTGCCATATTTTGCCTACTTCCACCAGCATGTTATTGGTATTTCAGACACTAGAGGTCAGCAGAGCTCCATGCATAAAGGAACAATGGCAACGTAAACAAGGCAGAATATATTTTTGTAGTCTCTCTCTTACCAAAATATTCTGGACATTTATTTTCTGAATTTCTCTTTCACAGCGTACTATGGAGGACCCAAGGAAAGGCATGATGGTGGCTGCAGAGCAGGCTCAGTTAATGGCTAATTTGTTGAAGTTAATCAAAGGGAACAAAACCATTGAAATAGGTAAGAAGATTTATTAAATATTTCAGTATATTCCAGTGTGTAATAAAAGTCTGTGAGGCACTCACCATTATCTGTTTTTCATATAAGGCATGTACACAGGATATAATTCCCTGAGTATGGCACTGGTAGTTCCTGAGGGCGGACGAGTGGTGGCCTGTGAAATAAATGAGGATTATATCAAGATCGCCAAGCCATTCTTTCAAGAGGTTTGTGGATGTAAACTGCATTTCAACAGTTTACTGAACTGACTGATATTTTGGTAATGAGTCGCTGTTAATTTTTAATGGTCATGAAAGACCTGCTGCTTTTAGTCTCTGTTATAAAATAACTCAGATTGCAAAGGCTTGTCCACTCAGCTGACCATAAGTACACCCCAGCTTCTTTGACAGATATATTCCATGGGTTCAAGCTCTATTGAGGAGAGAAGTGCAGCGTAGGTTTCTATTTTGGACCCCACTGATTTCCAGCAGTCCCTTGGAGAGTATAGCAGACAGCACAAAGCCTGAAAGCCTGGTCATTCAAGAAATGCAGAAATGTCTATCAGAGAGCAGAGAGTGCTGATTGTAGTGGACGTCCTTGTCAACGTGGGTGTCAGTGTCTGGCCAAGTTGCAAAGGCAAGCATCGCAGTGCATCGCTTTATCGCTTTTTTAAAACCCAAAGAATGAACGGATTTTGCACCACACAGTGACATCATTCCCCTTGAAGACTGACAAAACTACACAACACCAAGGAAAACAGCACACTGACAGCCATGTGAGGTAATAAGGTATAACGTCTTCCCTAACGATTCTTTAATGTTTCCTTTAGGCTGGAGTGGAGGATAAAATCAATATTCGCCATCAAACTGCACTTCAGACTTTAGGTAAATTTTCCCTGTTTAAGGTTTACACTCTCTTTAGCTCTAGCTGGAGTGAATACATCCTGTAACCTGCAACCTCTTCACAGATGAACTCCTTCAAGCTGGCGAGGCTGAGACATTCGACTTTGTATTCATAGATGCTGACAAGCAAAACAATGAAAATTACTATGAAAAATCTCTCCAGCTCATTCGTAAGGGTGGCATCATAGCTATTGATAATGTAAGTATGAGGTCTTATTAAAAAAATAACTTTAAATGCACTGAAATTACATTGTAATCACAGCTTTATTAGCATTATTTATTTAGCCGTCCCTATGACCCAGTTTACCTCAGCTTATCAGTAGCCCTTTATATCACCTTGATACATTGTGCATGTAGTGAGGAGTCTATACTGATAAAAGCTCTGAAATACAAGCTAGTGATCATGTGCCTATACTCACATACTTGCTGCCTCTTTACTCCTCAGGTTCTCTGGGGAGGGAGAGTCGTAAACCCTGACCCAAGCGACACCACCTCCCAGAGCATTGACAAACTGAACAAGAAATTACACAAAGATCAGCGAGTCGATCTGAGCTTGCTCCCTGTTGGTGACGGCCTAACTCTGGCTATTAAACTATAATCCCTTACTGTATGACCAAACAAAACAGGGCCAGGCAGACTATGATGGTTTAATTTAAGTAGGGCCTAATGGATAATTGTTCTTATATCATATATCACATAACCATTCAACTGTTCATGAACATTGCACGCAATAATGTGATTTGTCCTTGCTAAAGAAAGCAAATGCTGAATAAATTGCTTTTTGAAGGTGTTCCTCCTTGACTGTATGCTTTTTTACAGAAAACATATGTACCATGTATTCTATGAGAACGACATTTCATCTGATAACTGAAATACTGCATAGAAGGCCCTTAAATGGCTTTAAATGAATATTTGACTTCCTGCAAAGCATGCCTCAACCTTAGTCAGCTTAGTTAGAGTTCCAAGGCATTCCAATCTTACATGCCAGATCTGCATTGAAGGTTTCTATATTTGAACACAAATTGCAAGAAATGAAACTGTAAGCAACACTGTAGTTTCCTTTTCTGGTGTATTATTTTAACAGATTTTAACTAACCATTTCAAATAAATTGCCTCAAAGTCACACTCAAATAACGTCTTGTTAACATAACCACATACTATATTATCACCGCATGTAGCACTGTATACACACACTATGTAGACAAAAGTATTTGGACTCCTGACTATTACACCAACAGGGACTGCATTTAAATACATAGACTTTAACATGGAGTCGGTCCCAATAACATCAATGCAGCTATAACAGCTTCCTCTCTTTAGAAAGATTCTCCACAAGATTTTAGAGTGTTTCTGTGGGAATTTGTGCCAGTTCATTCTGTAGTAAAGTGCATGCTTCATACCAGTTCATCCCAGAGGTATCGGGTGGGTCAAATTTATAGCAGTTTATAGCAGTGAATACTAGCATTTGTTTTCGGTTTATGGTTCTTGTCAAATCAGGTCATATTCCTACGTGACACTGACATCCCAGCTATACCTGTCTGGTGAGGAACTGGGAGATGTACGATACCTTTAAAAATTCTTGTAAGAATGCCAGGCAACATTAAGTGACCACTAGAGGGCGCCTGTAGTTTATAACAATCATGCGAGAGCGTCATTCAATCACTGTTTTATATTAGTCAAAAGTAATATTTTTAGAGGGAAAAAACCTTATAGATTTATCGACAAACAACAATTCCTCCGGCTGACACTTGTTGATGGCTGGTTTATTTTGTCTTCCACAGCTCAGCTCAGAGAATAGTTTAGTCATTCTGTTAAACAGTGGTGCTTGAGAAATGCCAGTTGAGTTTCGTTTAACTTGAAATAGAAAGCGAAACCAAAATGGGACAGATGGTAGGCTTGGACTATTTAAATGCTTGTTTCCCTATCAAATCATCAGATCATCCACGATAGTCAGCACAGTTCACTGAGGGCAGAAGGTAAGACTTTTATCAGCACAGTCTATGTAATACCTAGAACACAAAATTCACAAGTTTAAAAAAATGTCCTGAGATTGACGTCTCTATTAATTATTCTTGTTTCATGTAACAGGCTGACTTTTTCTGAGCTATTGCTAATCCTTAAACAGTGAAGTTTATTGTAGAGAATAAACACACCTTGGTTATCTTTGGTTCTCTTCTGGAATGCGTGGCAACTACATTAGAATATTTTATTTTATCGTATTTCTTCAACCATGTAAAAACATCAGGAGTAAAAATGTATAAAAGTAAAAGTATATATAGGCTATATATTCTAAACAAATGTGAAAATTATTACAAAGGGTGTATTTCTTAACTGACAAAAACTTTAAATATACTGTACAAATGTTAACTCCATGTCATTCTGCTTATGAAACTGCTTAAGACAACATTTCTTTTCTGTTTTAGTTTTGCAGACAGAATAATAATGATTGAGGAAGAGCTTAACAAACTGGAATGCCACTTCACTTGGGACATAAAGAAAGAGGATGCTGATCTCAATTTCCTGGAGGTGAAGTTCACAGAAAGTCTGCCTTTCCAAACTCAGTATAGAGGGAACGTCTATAATTTTTTGGCCTACATCAAATACCTTCAGGGTTTAAACGACAAGTCACTGGGTTATTTGGAAAAGGCAAAAGAACAATCCAGTTGTGTTGTTACATATGGAAATCTGGCCTGGTTGCATCATCACATGTCTAATGATGAGATGGCCAAAGTTTACTTGGAGAAACTGGCTGAAATTTCTGGAGCCTCCCCAAGTCCAGCAGAGGCAGACTTGCTCCGTGAGGTCCGGAGTGAAAAGGCATGGTCCCTCCTGTGGTTCTCCAAAAAGTACTTCAGCAGGGCCGAAGAGATCTTTAAAGAGGCCCTGGAGAATGAACCACAGGACAAGGAGTGGAACACTGGCTATGCTTTTGCCCTGTTCCATCAGGAGGGCTTGGAGGTCAGGGAGGAAAAACGGGTGCCTTTCGAAGAGTCCTCTGCAGTGTCCCAGTTGAAGAAAGCAAAAAAACTGGACCCAGATAATGCCATGATCCCTGTCTACCTGGGGCTGAAGTGCAACAAGAACAAGAGGAACGCGGAGGCATGGGAGTACATGAGGGAAGCTCTGCGCATGGCTGCCTATGACCTGAATGTAGTCATAACTGTCGCTAAATTCATGAAGAAACAGGAGTCTTACGACATGGCTCTGGATTTGCTGCAGAAAATGTTGGAGAAAGCACCAGACTCCTCAATTTTGCATCATGAAATTGCCAACAACTATCGCTGGAAAGCCAAGCAGTTAGAAGATATCCACAACCCTCAGCTTCTGCGTCTGTGCATCCACCATTTAGAGGAGGGTGAACGTCTTAATCCAGATTTCATCTATCCACAGATAGAACTAGCGGTTAGGTACTCTGAAATTAAGGAGTATGCTAAAGCAAGGCAGAAGTTTCAAGAGTTATTTGACCTCCCAGGCCTGAAGCCAGCAGACCTCCAGGCATGGCACCGAATGTTTGGAGACTTTAACATGTACCGCCTTGGCTCAGAGGCAACTGCAGTGAAACATTATAAAGAGGGCATGGCACTGCAGAACATATCTACCGAATGGAGGAACTGCAGAAACAAACTCTACAGAGTTCTCAGAAACAACAGGAAAGATGTGTACGAGATTCGAGACTTCATCAATTCTTTCAAGAAAGAAAATGGTAGGGGTAGAGAGGAGTACCCTGGATCTCCCCATGTTGATTAGGTGTAACTGAATCATAAGAAGATATTAATAATTAACAACTGTCACTTATATCCATAACTTTGCTTAGCAAATCAGTATTGCACATGTCTAGGTGTTTCACCTTCAACAGTTCAAGTTACAAAAAGCCTTGCATCTTTGATACAGTAGGAAATACATAGAAAATATTACTAGTTTATGGCAATATACGCTTATGGCAACACACTGCAATTTTTTGTGGCTTTTCTGCTCTGTCACATCCATTCTATCCTTATTAAGGGCCTGTTCACCTGTTAGAATTGGTAAAACAATGGGTAAAACAATGTTAAATTACTCTGTTCTAGGACTATGCCTTTTGATCTATAACCAGGGTCTGTAGTATACAGTCTGTAGTATATCAATGAAGATAACAGTATGGATTTTAAAACTATGTAATCATGTATTAAACATTATCGATCCTATGTAAACATGTTTTGTTAAACAATGCTGACATATTCCACAATAAATATATTTGAATATAAAATCCTGCATGTAGACTTTGTGTGGACCTCATTTTTCAGAAGTGATGCTGTGAGCTGGTGGTGTTAAAACCGGGTTTGGATCTAACTCTCATTCTGTCCAGCATGAGCATGTGCAGATCTGCTTGGTTTCTTTCTGCTGCACAAACACATAGGCAACACATTTTCAAGAATGCTGCATGGACTGGAATGTAAAATCTCAGTGGAATGTATCTGTAATCTACTGAGATATGAACACAGCAAAATAAAGTGACACAGGTCACATAGTGTGCGTCAGAATAGGACTAGGTTACCTTCCTCCTCACAAAACCGATCAATAAATAGCCTTTATTGTAGATGGATGTAGATTCTGCAAGTTATGGTGGCAAAGAGCCCACACAGCTTTTCACACGATGCAATTATTTTTATAAAATACTGCTTATAATTAAAAACAGAGGCTGTAATAAAGTTGCTATAGTACAAGCTATTTTTAAAATATTGCAAATGTGCTGCTAATGCTTTGGTGCTTTTGTCAGGCAATAACAAGCCTGCCTTTAAAAGCACCTTATATGAAATGCCTCCAAAAAATGATGATGGAGATGACATCTTAAGAATGAATATTCTTAAATGTTAATGCTGTTCTTTTATTGTAAGTAATTGCCTGTTACAATTTGGCAGGTATCAACAGTGGTTTAAAATATATTTTAATAAGCAATTGATAATACAATTTTAATGCAGAAGCAGAATTCTTTATAAAACACTCACACTGAAAGGCACTGTATGAAACAGGGGGAGGTGTCACCAGCTTCTCTTTAAATCAGAGGTACACATAACTGACTTGTTATCCAGCAAAGTTTAGTGACACACTTGTCCAGACTCATGATGGTTTAACTCATGACCAGGTTTAGTGGGTGTGTTTGAGAAGGGACACTCAAACACACCCATAGTGATGCACAAATCTGAGCCCTCCAGGTGCACCCTGCCTTAGTCATGTCAAGTATGTTTGTTGTCATTTCAACTGTATACATACAATACACAGGGAAATGAAACAACATTTCTCTAAGACTATTGTGGAACACGAACAGAAACAGAACACCAAAAGACTACAAATGCGGACAAGACAAAAGAGAGTGCAAGAAGAACAAGAGCAAGAAAACAAATGAACAAAAAAACCTTAAGAGCAGCTGACAATAGCTACTGTACTAGTCTGACTGAGTACAGTATCATGAAAGACACAGTACTTACAGGTGCAAAATGCAGATATAGGCTGCAATAAATATGACTGTGCACTTATACAAGCAGCAGGACAGAGAATGAGCAGTATAATAAATAGAGTGGTATTTTACAGAGGTAATCAAGTGGCCTAGGGGTTGTACAGTTGCACCTATGATCCGAAGAATTTCATATTGTTCACACAGACAAGAAGGCACACATGCTAATCTATCCGACTTCACCCGAAAACATCCGAGGGCAGCAGTGGGGGATTCTTGTGACGTCACGCCCTCGGAGCGGCTGATGCTGTGCTTTTGCAGACAGGTTCATTCTGCAAGCCCAGCATCCAGCTCGGGATATAAAAGTCTGTAGGGCAGAGGAGACCATCAGCAGCTTCACCATGGAGCGTTTGCTGAAGTCACCTGGCGGGAGGCGTGAAGAGCAGCGCTACCCGCTGCAGACGCGTCAGTCCCGGTCTAATGCAGTTGGCCTTACCGCTGGATTGGCGACGACCACCCGGAGCCGAGTCACCGGAGCCCAAAGAGGAGAATACCTCGCTCCGAAACCCAGCGACCTCTACGACATGCCCTACCAGCTCTCGGCGGAAATAATGCCTCTGAGAGGGACGAACGAGAAGGAGTTACTCCAGGGCCTCAACGACCGCTTCGCAGCTTTTATTGATAAAGTCCGTAGCCTAGAGAGTCAGAACACGGCTCTGGAGAAGGAGATAGAGGCTGTCAGGCTCCGAGCCAAGTCCTCCGCCACTCTGTCCAGGGAGTATGAGCCCGAGATGAAGGAGCTGAGGGAGCAGGTGCGAAGCATGAGCGTGCAGAAGCAGCAGGTCGAGCTGAGCCTCCAGAATCTGCAGGACGAGCTAGACACGCTGAGGGACAGGTGCGAGCAGGAGACGCGCCAGAGGGCGGAGGTGGAGGACAGCGTGCGCGTCCTGAAGAAGTTCCTCGGCGATGCGCAACTGGCTAAGCAGGAGATGGACAGGAAGGCTAAAGCTCTGCAGGACGAGATCGGTTTCCTCAAGAGGAACCACGAGGCCGAGGTGGAGGAGATCACAACCCACATCCAGGAGAGCCAGGTGAGGCAAGAAGTGAGCAGCTTCGGCAGAGGAGACCTCACGGCGGCGCTCCGGGACATCCGGCTGCAGCTTGAAGGTCACGCCGCAGTGTGTGACATCCAGCCCGCGGACGAGCGTTACCGAGTCCACGTGGCCCAGCTCACCCGGGCTGCAGAGACCAACAGAGAGGCCATCCTGGCCACCAAGGCCGAGATCAGCGACTACCGGCGCCAGCTGCAGTCGAAAAGCGTGGAGCTCGACTCAGTGAAAGGGATGAGAGAGGCGCTGGAGAGGCAGCTGTTCGACCTGGAGCAGAGACACAAGGCCGAACTTCACCACTATCAGGTCAGTTTACACCTTCATAGCCGGGAGAATGGTGATCTGGGCTGATGCACGTATAAATCTGCAGCCCCCCCCGCAGCAGGACTTTCAAATATCTCAATCTGCAGGTTGAATTATGGCATCTGCTGCAGGACTTTCAAATATCATAGAAATCTTATAAGCACACAATAATTATTACAGACATTCTTAATGCATGTTTACCGGAACACTAAGGACAGATCTGAAAACATTTGCTAAATAGCGGTTTGGTAGAAGTTAACAGTTTTCTCAATTTAGCTGACACTGTGGTAATAGATTTTCTGTTGATGCTTATTCACAGGATACCATCAGAGAGTTGGAAAATGAGCTGAAAAACACCAAGTATGACATGGGCAGCCATGTGCAGGAGTACCAGGATCTTCTCAATGTCAAAATGGCTCTGGACACAGAAATCTATTCTTACAGGTAAAGGTCACAGTTGAATGTCATCTGGAGTCTCACTGAATTTCATAAAATATTTGCAAGACTTTTTTAAATGATCCATTTATTTAAATTATATATGTTTTTGTATCTACCATGTTGGTGCTTTTTCCCAACAGAAAACTGTTGGAGGGCGAAGAGTCGAGGTACTCCATTCTCTCTGATGCACATGTTTCAGTACCTTATGTTTATAGGCAGTCGCCCACCTATAGTCTCCCTTGTGTCAAAAGGCAGGGGGGTGCACCTCGGAAAGCAGAGCCACAGTACAAGTTTGTGGAGGAGATCATTACAGAGACCACCAGGGAGGACATAGAGATATCAGACACAGGCTCTGAGGATGGCAGTGGGGCAGGAGAGGGTGATAAAGCAGAGAAGGTGTGCAGCGAAGAAGAGGATGCAGGTAAGGCAACACAAAGTGACGTTCACACAGAGGAAGAAGACGCCCAGGCGTCTGCCTCAGAGGACGACAAAGAGAGCCCCAGAGCAGAGGAAGAGGAAAATAAAGAAGAGCAAACTGAAAAAGAAGACAAATCAGCCAAAACCTCTCCAGATATTCCTGAAGTTTCGGGTGAAGTTGACACGGGCGCTAAATTGCAGCAGAGTGAATCACCTGCACCAGAACTTACTGACATGAAACCTAAAGATGGAGATGAAACAAAAGTTGCTGATACAGGCTCTGAATATCAGGAGGCTGAGACAGAAACCAAACCAGACAAAGTACAAGAAGATGTAACCAGTGACAAGAAGGTGCCTCTTGATTTCAAAGGGCAGAAACAACAGGCAGAAAAAGAGACAGACAAAGAGAGTGAAAACCCGCCACAGCTGACCGAGCAAAAAACTACACCTGAGCCTGAGACAGAGCCAGAGGCAGAGTTGAAGCATCCTGACTCGCCCCCACTGAAAGACCCTGAGACCCAAGATAAGGCCACTGAGGAAGTCTCTCAAAAAGATGAAGACAAAAAGGTGACAGAAAAGAAAGAGCTCACAGACAAACCACAAGATGCCGCTGCTGCAAAACCACCAGAGAAAGACGAGGAATCAAGTGAGGTGAAATCTGTGGAGGTGGACAAGTCCACTGCTGGGCCTCAGCCAGTTCCTGAAAAAGCTGAGGCAAGACAGGAAGCTGCTCCGAAAGAAGACAGCAAAGCAGAATCAAAGGCCAGCGTAGAAACCTCGAAAGCAGATGTACGTGATACTCCAAAGGCTGGGAGTAAAAAGGATACGGATGTGGAGGATGTACAAAAAGATCTAGAAGCTACAAAACAGGCTGAGGGAGTAAAGCAAGAAGCTCAAAAAAATGAAGAAAAGGAAACAAAATCTGACCCGCAAGCAGAGACAAAAGTAGACAGAAAACCAGCCGGTGACATAGAGACTGGGAATGCAGAAAAGGTAGAAAGTGCCAAGTCAACAGAGGCAGAAAAAACACAAGATGATGTGTCCAAATCTGCTTCAAATGAAACAGACATTGAGACAGCAGAGAGGAAAGAGAGTGGAACAAAGGGCATGATAGACAGCACAAAAATAGATGAAGAGAAAACTGCTGAGTTAAAAGAAGCAAAAAAGGTGCCTGATCAAATGCAGTCAAAAGAAGAGCAGCCGAAAGCTGTGGCAGTGGAGATAAAATCTGAGAAGCAACCTGAGAACAGCGCTGCTAAAGAACATGTAGCAGAGAGTGTTAAAACAGAGGAAAAGGAAACTGCTAAATCCACTGAAATCGAGCCAGAAGCTATTCAGAAGGACGAACCCCCAAAGCCCACTGAAAAGGTAACAAAAACTGAGGCACAAGCTAAGAAAATAGAAACCATGGAAAACAAACACGAGGCTTCAAAGGACACAAAAGAGGCAGACATAATCGAAGCTGGAGGACAAGAAAAAGACAGTAGAACCTCCAAAAATGCAGAAGTTCCAAAGACTCCAGCAGAAAAACAGCCAAGCAAAGACCAGACTACAACAGTCAAAGACACTGAAGTAAAAAAAACTGAAAAAGCAGAAGTGACAGGCGCCGGTGCATTACAAGCCATCCCAACAGCAGATGGCACAAAAACAACGAGTCCTGAAAAAGTCTCTGCATCCCCAAAACCTGATCAAAGCACGGAGCCTGCTCCAAAAATAACATCAAAGAAAGAGCAAGACAAAGAACAGAAAACAGCCATCACTGATGCAAATGAAGATACAAAGCAGAAAACAGACAAAGATATGCCAAAATTAGCCGAGAATGGAGTCCCTGTATAAAAATTGTAGGCTTGTCTGTGTAGAGAAGTACACTGAAATTGAACAGTTAAATATTAAAGTCTGAATGTCGGATCAATGCTTTAAAACTGCATGATTACAGGTTTCAGCTGAATGAAAAAACAACCAACTGCAGTGATCAAATGCAAGATAAGAGCTTTGACCATGGCTGCTGCTAGTGCTGTATGCATGAAATCTGCTGCTGAATGTAAAAATATATAAAACAGAACATAGAATGTATATGATCAAATGAAATATTTTGCTATACTGCTAGCACTGAATAGAAAAGTGCATATTACTGTAATTTATTGCCAAAATAAATATTATTTCAGCATATGAATCCGTTGTAGTATGATTCTTTTTATTTCATCTCAAGTTCTGTGTGGGTATAAATTAGGTTTTTTGTTTAGTATTTCCTGAAGTGTACACAACATAACAATTTAAATTTATTAGCAAAACATTTTTTATTTAAGAGTTGTTGACATTGTTTGTGGGAGGGGGAATGTCATTAGTCCAAATAGGTACCAAAAATAATCCTTTCCTATCCAGTTGCCCTTGTTTCAACTGATCAGTAGTCAAAGTTGCTATAAAAGTTATCCATGCTAATCAGCTATATGGCGTGAGGCCATGTTCTAAAAAAAAATCAGGGCATGCAGAGGAAAGGGAGCTTCATTAGCTACTCAAACAGAATTATGAGGTGCACTGTATGATAGACTGTTTTTCAGGACCCCTCCCAGACCTGACTGGAATGGCAGACAGGGATTGTAGACTACAGTTTAGTGTTCTGACAAGTTCGGACAAAAAATTATGGGACGCCTAACCGTTACACTTTAATGACTTTAATGCTTTCTGTAATTGCTGCTCTTAAGTTTGTATAGTCCACTTTCTGCCGTGACAAAACAAAATTTCCTACTTGTGGAACTAATAAAGGTTTGACTTACCTTCAAACACATAGACTTTAATATGGAGTTGGCCCAAACCTTTTGTGACTATAACTGACTCCATTGTTCTTGGAAGGCTTTCCACAAGATGAGTGTTTCACTGGCAATTTGAGCTCACTCATTCTGAAGAGAATTGATGAAGTCAGGCACTGGTGTGGGACGAGTGAGAGGAAAAGGTCTGAAGCAGCGCTCCATGTTCGTCAGTTGTAGCGCCCAGGAAGCATTACCTCAGAGGGGCCACTAGCAGTCTTTGGATTCAACGGTCTTGCTGTAATGGTTCACCCATGCATTCAGTGCATTATTTAACGATCTGCCCCCAATTGTCCTCCCATCAGAAATATGTCTACTTCAAGTTCAGACATGTCACCCTTTTCTTACGTTGTTTTTGACAGCCTGTCCTAATTTTAGTTTTAGTCTTTGCGTCAAGCTGTGTCATTTCTCTCTCCCTGGCACTTTAAATGCCCTGCGTCCCAATACACTTGGGCACTCTAGATAGATTTAATACACAGTGCCCCTCAATGAACAAAAGTATTGAGACGTAACGCCGTTCAATACTTTTTTACTAGTTTTGTTTCTACTGCCCCCTACTGTCTTCCTGTGACCATTGAAAATCCTATGTACTGTATATTTGAAGGTGTCACTCACTACACAACCTAAATCGTTTACAAGCAGAAAAATCCTGTGCTCTGAATAAGTTTTACTGAAGATATTTTATAATGTTTGAGCAATGTTTTTGGAAGTCATCGGGGGGGGGTCTCGGTCTCGTCTTGGTCTCCACCCTTCAAAGACTCAGTCTTGACTCGGTCTCGGACAACAGTACAAGGAGGAGGTCTCGTAATTTCAGACCGAGTCCTCGAGACTTATTTTTTATATGTTCATGGTAACAAAAACTCCAACAATTATCCATCATTACAAATAAATTCGAATAATAATAATAATGATAATAATAATTATTTTTTAGAAAGCATGGAATGTTGACTGGCATTATTTGAAAATTACACTGTGCATGTTTGTGTAATGGGTGTACGTCTGTGTTTGACATGTGGAGATTGTTTTTGTGATCATTATTAATTCAAGAAGAAAAAAAGAGTATGTTCGACTGTTTTCTCAAAATTATTACATAATTATATTGTGAAGTAGCCTACTAATCTACACATACCTACACTGGTCCTAACTGTGATTCAAATCCTATTAATGATAGTAAAAAGTCACATTAAGAGGTTCAGTAGACCTCCCTCCTTAATAGTGTAGCTCCTGTAAAAAGTTCTTAGTCTAGCTTAGTGTTTAGGCCTAACTGTTCATTATTAACTGGGGTGATATTAAATCATGGCTATGAAAACTGACTTGTTTTTATGGTCTTGGTCTCGATTCCTGAAAGACTTGGTCTCGACTCGGTCTTGCTTCCTAAAATACTCGGTCTTGACTCGGACTTGACTGCACTTGAAAACCAATGGTCTCGGTCTCAATTTGGGTCTCGACCCTTCAAAGACTCGAACTTGACTCGGTCTCGGCATAGGTGGTCTCATCCTCATCACTACCTTTCATGGGGCCCAAGATTTCTGGCAGCGCCCCTGCCCCCTTCTTCCACCTCAGACACACTCAGGCAGATACTCACATGGGGTGGCAGTGTCCAACTTCACACAGAGAAACCCAATGAACTCTGCAACTATACTTTTGAAAAACGTATTTCTCCTGCTGGTGTGGGCCAGAAGGATTTCCCGCTCAGTCTCAGAAAGTTTCTGGACCAGAATCATCATTGGAGTAGTCCTTAACATGCCCCTGAGTGTCCTCCGGCTTTTCAGTTTCATCTTCATGCCCAGGTTTCCACAGTCCTGGGGAGATAGACATGCATTTACAGGGCAGCTTCGTCTTTCACAGAAAATCCTCTGGTCATGTTCAGGTGTGGCGCAGCCATATTAGCACAAGTACAGATTATAGGGATAATGATAAGATTCCTCTCACTACCTAATTATGCAGAGTCTTGATGAGCCTGTGTCTAAACATGAGCAACTCTCCAGTTGGAACCTGTGTTTCTGAGGTTTGGGTGCAAGAGGAGTTGGATTAATTCCTGAAATCTGAAGACTGCTGCAGCCTCTTGTTGGGACTTTTGGGATCATGCGTGATGCTCCATGGCTTCATTTGGCGACATTTACTTAGTTTAAAACTGGATATAAGAACATTGGCATGCTCGCTCTGTGGAAGATTTAATGATCACCTTAGTGCTGAATGGTACCATAAACTGGACACAACTGTTGAGACAGACTGGTTTTTTACCAGGGTTTAGACTGGCTGAGTGAAAGGTAAGTGAAGAATACACGCTATATGGACAAAGGTATTGTGTGACCTGAATTTGCATTCAAATTCATGGCGTTTAATATGGCGTTTGTCCCACTCTTCTTGGATGGCTTTCTAGAAGATTTTGGAGTTTCTGTGGGAATTTGTGTTCCTTCATACTGTAAAGAATTTATGAGCTCAGGCACTGGTTTTGGACGAGAAGGCCTGGCTCGCAATCTCCATTCCGGTTCATCTAAAGGTGTTGAATTGAGTTGAGGCCAGGTGCAATTCTTGTTTTTATTTGTTTTAAATACAAGTCATATCCAAAATAAACAGGACACCCCTTTGTTAAGAATCATCAGATGATCCAGTTAGTTTAACGTCATGATTATGTTCTCATGATTTACAAATCAACCACTAAGACCACGAACACCTTATTAGAAGTACTGTTTCATAAAGGAAAGTTACAGAATATGTATAAAAGATTACCCATATTATAAAGGATATTGAGACCAAAATAAATATTGATCTGAAACAGCTACACCATCTTTATCACTGATTAATCTCTAAAAACCAAAATATCTGTGTGCAGTGGGTAACTTCAGCTTTTTTTGTCTCTTCTGAGTGTAATGAGAATCAGAATTGAGATTCAGTTTCAACTCAACAAATTCTCCTTCTATAAATATTTCAGATCTTTAAAGACCACAAATTAAAATGTATACTGAGTTGCTAAAAGCCAGGCTAAACATCTGTTAAGACAAACAGATCCTCAAACATCATAAACATAGCTCTTTAAAACAAAAGGCTCAATATTTCATATATTGAGCCTCTTTAATGCCTTACAGAACTGAACTAAAGACTGAACTAAACATTTAACAAAAACTCAAAGAATTAACCTTATATTGTGCATAAATACAGGAGCCTGAAATACAACACCTTCCAAAAACACTTTCTAATAAAATACAAAACTTCTGCACATTAGAAGTTTACGGGAAGTATTAAGTAGAGGTCGACCGATGTATCGGTTGTGCCGATAGTTGATTCCCGGAACTGTCGGTTATCCGCAAAAATCTACTCCGATAGTTTTTCCTATGTAAGAGCTGAAGCGGCTGAGAATGGTCAGTTGTGCTTATTAGGGATGGGTACCGAAACTTGGTTCTTACTCTGCCCTGGTACCTAATTATAAAAGATGGAAGTATCAATAAGCTTTAATGGTAATGGTTCTGCTGTCGGTACTGGAGAAATGAGAAACGAGGACAGGAGAGGGCTTAAGCGCACACAAGACGAGAGGGCTCCCACACACACAAGATGAGAGGCCTCCCACACACACAAGATGAGAGGGCTCCCACACACAAAAGAGGAGAGGGCTCACGCGCACACAAGAAGAGAGGGCTCGCATGCTCACAAGAGGAGGGGGCTCGCACGCACACAAGAGGAGAGGGCTCACGCGCACAAAAGAGGAGGGGGCTCACACGCACACAAGAGGAGAGGGCTCATGCGCACAAAAGAAGAGCGGGCTCGCATGCACACAAGAGGAGAGGGCTCACGCGCACACAAGACGAAAGGGCTCACGCATGCACACAAGACGAGAGGGATCCTCTTATATTAAACATTAAAATGACTATGCTACAGTGCTGCATTTGCAAATAATAATAACAATAAAGATAAATAATAATAAACTAATTAATTATAAAGCAGAGCTCACCTAAAAGTTAAGCAAGTGGCAAAAATCCCCGAAAAGCATGAGCTTTTGTTTATTAATATATTCATATTTATTTCATATAGCACATTTTCATGATTCAGTACTGTTATATTGTTTGTTTTTTTTGTAATAAAGTTCAGTACTATATTACATGGAGTGTTGTGTTTTTCTTTCGTTTTTTTTTTTCAGTATCCATTTAAAAAACTTTTGGTTCATTAATCGGTTATCTGCAAGTACAGACCAACCTATCGGTATCAGTAAAATTCAAAATCGGTCAACCTCTAGTATTAAGCCACTGTTCATACAGAGGGGCTGTCATTTAGTGTTTGACTTTGCTTCCGATTGAGCCCTCTCAACTACTCACCTCTGATGTCACTGTGCACAGACAGAGTTCAACCACACCCTAAATCACCGCAGGCAAAGCAAGCTTCAATTTAACTGTATATATATACACACACACATTAGGGCATTAACACAAAAGTCGACTATAGAGGCACACCTCTGACTAGTCGTGTTTCTCTCTCTCTCTGCCATTGCTTTGGACTTATTGCAGTCTCTGACCATGAGGTTGGCTGACGCTGAAACGCGCTCCTTAGGTTAACTAATTACTATAGTCCGTTCATAAAAGGGGCGGGACCATTGGCATGTAGAGTGGTGTGTAAACACTAGACCACAACAAGAGAGGCAGACGGCAGCAGAGAACAGAGACACACATCTCACGTGTGGAGATCCTTCACGCTAGAACACAAAAAGCACTGGGACCTGCAGAACCTGCAAGTTGGTGTGAAAGTGCAGGAAAAGTGCTGCGTTCTGCATGGTTCTGAAACGGCACCTCTAGCCAACATGCTAATGCTAGCACTGCAGTGAGTCCGGTTCAGAGGAGCTGAGCAGTGCTGGGCTTAAACTAGCGATGGGTTGTTCTTGAACGATTCGTTCATTTTGAACTAATCTTTAATGTGACTCAGGAACAACTAGTCATCTTGAACGAGTGATTTGTTCAGTCGCTACATCCTATAGTTTCTGTATTGGAATTATTGAGTCTCAAACCCGAAGACTCGAGAGATGAACTAATCAATTCT
>JBBKCR010000141.1:10623628-10637904 GCA_037577295.1 Ladigesia roloffi | reverse complement strand
CACACACCGACACACACCGACACACACCGACACACACCGACACACACCGACACACACCGACACACACCGACACACACCGACACACACAGACACACACAGACACACACACTGTTAGAAATGAATAATAAATATAAAGACCATGACCAGTGTAAAGCACTGTTTTGGACTATGGAATACAAATACACAGAGTGTCCAGCTTAAAGACCTGATTTCACCTGGTCTTTCTACCCTTAAGGTGACTATAAAAATATTTGATATTTGATCGTATGATTTTGGAGCAGCAACTTCATGTCATGTTCCTCAGAAAATCTAAGAAATACGTCCTAGAAAGAAAAGCTTATCCAAAGAGCAAACACACCCAGCTCTGCTGACGAAATTCATTCAAAACTCAATCAATAAATTCTACTATTAAAATAGGAACTTGGCATGAATACATAACCATCCTTTTAGGCTTCAAACAGAAAGCTTCAAAAAGGAGATTCGTTTTTCAAACTCACTAAAGGCAGAACATTTACTTACATTCATAAATGTTTAAGTGTGGTTCAGCGATGTTCCTAAAAACCTCTGCTCTAAGCAGATGGTGTTCAGAGAAGCCATGGCTGAGAATCAAGGCCACCCAGAGCTCTAAGATTCTGCTCCTCTACAAAGCCACTGAAGATCTATACACATATACATGGTTTGGTGTTGGGGCTTGTCTCGCATATATCCATATATGCAAGGAACCTCAGAAATGTTTAAATATTCACTAGAAGCATGCCAGCTTGAAATATGCGTCTGCATGTGGTAAACTAACAAGAGCCGCTCACTAAAAGTAGGGCATGTGAAGGCTGCCTTTCCATTGCACGCTCAGTATGAGAAGATGGATCGGTCAGGGAGCATAATAATGTAGCATAATGGAAAAGAATGCAGTCACTGTTGCTATTGTGCTCATACTCTTATCCTGCGTGACTGCCTGGCACCTGGCCATGACATGTTCTACAGCAGCCTGTTAGTGCTGAAAGCCCATGGCAGTACACGAGCCACCCAGAGACCCACCATTTGATGCTCAGTATGAGACACACAACACAGGAAATTTAATTGAAAGAGGAACTGGTGGGCAATAAAGACTAATAACGGCACTGGCTGGAATAGCATTTTGTTGCCCTCACTAATAAACACACAGCATTTAATCACTACAGCCTACTGAGAATGAAGCAGTGTTTAGCCTTGCCAGGCTGTGTGAGGTGGTGTTTCATGAAAAAAGAAAGATCATTTAACCACATCTACTGGACTGAGATCAATCTGATCACGGCACACAGTCTTAATTAGCAATAACTGCAATACATGATTAATCTCTTTTTTTAATCTGGGACACCTGCCATATATGTATAAAAGAAATTTCTCTAATACATTGCTATGCACATTTAGTCAGTTACTCTTTATCAAAGTGCAGCGCTATGCAGATTATTGTTTGCTCTCATCTAACATCATGCTGATTAGCTGTTGAGTTGAATCAGGTTTGCTTAATGAGGTGGAATATTGAAGTCCGCACTGCTGTGGCCCGTTTCAGAGAGAGTAGTTCTGGCCTTGCAACATCCCACTACATTGTCGTATCTTGCTTTATTTGATGCTTGTACAGTTGTTTTATTGAGTTATTGGCCTGAGCACCCTCACAGCTCTCAGTAAAGGTCATAGTAATATACTGAACATGGCTACAAGGCTCATCATCTGATCCAAAAACAAACAAAACAAAAAAATCACCCACAAAAAAACTAGATGAAAGCACAAGACACAATACCCATACAAAAGTCACAAGGGAATTTACTTTTTCTTTCCTTAACACCACAGTCTTTCTCACATGTTTGTTTACTTTATTAATTATTGTGAAATATACATGATCCAGTATCCAATCTCTAATATTACATTTCTGGAGCAGGAGCCTTGCTGGGGTCGATAAATCTATTAACTAGTCCATTACATTTAGATGTAAGTTATACATTTTCCACAACACATCTGCACTCACAGACATGTAAAGGTACATAGCTAATGCATGAGAAAAGTAATATGACTACTGTTTAGTGCGTGTCTGTGTCTTACCTTCCGCAATGGTTTCAGTTTGGTCTCCATGATGAACTCAAACTTGCAGAGCTCACAGCAGCGTGTGTCTGAACTTTTAATCCACTGCTGCAGGCAGGCCTGATGCACAAAGCGCAGACTGCCTGTGCAGTGGCATGGCGTGATCAGCGGACTCTCGTCATCACCCTCGCAGTGACAGATCCTGCATGCGCACACACACACACACCACATCAAACTTACAAACGCTCTCATGTGGGAAAGGCTTCACACAAACACACAACAGGCTGGCAAAGCAGCTCCAGCAAACACAGAGATAAGCTCCAAAGCAGAGCTGCAGGAGTTCACTGATCAGAAAAAACGTGGGAAGCTTTTCCATTCTGAAAGCTATTTATCTATAAACAGTGAATGGTGAGTATAAGGCATGCTGTGAAGTGAGTCAAAGGATTTGCCAGTGTTGCCTCGTTGAGGTTTCAGCAAAGTTTTCCAAACCTATAATGAGCACCAATGGCACATAAGCGGAGGTTCTCTCAAAGCCACATTCATATGTAGGTCATCAGCGAAGACAATTTAATCTGCTACAAGGCTGAATTTGAACAACTCAGCAAAAACCCACTCAAAGTGTGACAGCCTTAAAGTGACCCAAATCTGGTTTATGGTACCTGAAACGGAGATGCTCTGACGGTTTGACGAGCAAAGGGAAAATCTGTCAGTGTGACCTTTTTAATGCAGTATCAACATTGTGATTGCTATTTAAATTGTGGCTGGTCTCCATCAACTAAGGCCCAGGTCAGTTTGTGAATCTCCAAGAGCAGAATGTCCACTTTTTCTGAATTGAGGTTTGAACACTGAAAAGATGGTGTCTGGTGCTTTTGATAGCCCTTACTCATCAACATGGATTTCACAAGCTCTGTACTTCTAGCTGTTTACCACTTTACACCTCAGGCAGTGCTGCTGATGATACAGGCCTTTAAAAATAATCTGCAGTAAACATTACTTTTTAGAAATTCAAATGCTACCCTTTGATATTCTCACACCTTCAAATGGCGATTCCAAACTGGGAACAAGTAAACCAAAAAAATCAGATACTTTCAAATCTACGACTTCAATGTTTTGATCCAAGATACTAGTACATGGTCATGTGACTGTCATGCTATAAGATCTGTCCAAAACGTTTTTTTTCCCCCACAAGGTCACGCTCCCATTCTCCAGTGTGTTCAGTGACCAACTAGATAATGAAACTAATCATTGTGCGTACTAACGACAGTTATCAATCTGAATATTAACGGTCATGGTACAAACATAACATCTGGGGAGAAAAAAATATAAGTGAGGGTTATCAAGGTAGCCTCAGTGTGTTGTGTGTATGTGTGTATGTTTTTGTGTGTGAGGAGGCTGCCACAGGGGGGCATGAGTCTACTGCATGCTCTCATCACACCAAGCGTCAATCCTGAATTGAACGTCACCGACATCCAGTCTAACATCTTGCGACCTGCACTAGATTTTTTGAATGACACCTCCCTCACTTCTCTCAACAGGATCAATAGAACATGCAGAAGATCCCACAGGCCTTTAAATCAGACCTGAAACAGAGACACTTCAGCAGCCATCAATATGTGCAGGAGGAGCTGAAGACATTTGCAACTGCCCACTGAGAGGAGAGAAAGACAGAAAGTGCGGGCTGTTGATTTAAAGCAAAGCAACTTTGTACGATCAAAGTGGAGGCATGATCAAAAGAATCAACAAAAAAGAGGAAACTAGCAGTCGATCCCTCTCTGACATGCTGAAACTCACACAAAATGAATGCGAATAGCACAGTTAACTAGTTCGCTGAGATGGTCTAAGGGATAAATGGCCATGTGTAAGCGGTCCTACGGAGAAGGTGCTGGTGCCCTTGTGCTGCTGAGACATGGAGCAGTTCAAAGTGAATCTCAAAGCACTTCATGTCTGAGTGATGCATTTAAACAGCAGTCCTCACTGAAGCTCTGGGAGGGACAATCCATGAATTTTTTTCTTCTTCTAAACTACACTCTTAAAAAAACAAACGTTCCTAAATGGTGGCAGATTCTTTGGAGAGCCATTCATCCCAGCTATGCCTGGATAGAGAAATAATCCACTGCAAAAGTTGTATAGTCAGTGGCCACACCTGATTAAATTGAAAATTCTGTGAACAAATAAGTACACATTCTCTACAGAGAGCACAGTTCTATAAACTGTAACGCAAAATTATTGTCTATATGCTAAATTTAGAAAGACACAAAAGTGGCCAGTGCAAGTGCAATGAACATTATTTTCTAATATGTACAAAAACAACAGCTGAATTAAATACATGTAAATTAAACATCTTATCTAATGTTGTTTCCTATAACTTGTTTGAACTTTTTTGCTATTTTTTTATTTTTATTGAATTTTTATTCATAAAAGTTTCAGTGGGACAATTTGTTTGTTTTCTATATATTTCCACCTTTCACTTTAAAAGGGCTGCTTTGAAAGCCTTTTAAGGAAAAGTGATTCTTCTATGACTGTCCCAAAACACAATTATTGGCCATTTTATTTTTAAGAGCACAGCAACACTATCCGGTCATCAATAAACAACGAGAGTGGGGACCTGGTGTCCTTGCACAGCTGGGGCATTAGTGGTTCTGCTGTACTTCTGTGTATTGTCTAGTGAAAGGTGTCTGTCCTACAGCCAAAATGTTATAAAATATTTTAGAAAACAAAGAGCCAACTCACAGCATACAAACACACAGTCACACCTACAACAAAAGAGTGCAGACCTCATCCAGAGGTGTTGCTGACAGTGTGGGAAGAGTGTTGGCGCAATAATGAGGAGGATAGAAAACTTTACATATGTGCATTGAGTTGCAGCGCTCTTCAGAGTGAATGTGCAGGTAAAATATCTAAAGCCTTGACTGGATAAGGCCAGCCTGCAAAAGAAGATTAACAGGCAGCGAGGACAAAAGAGAAAAGAAGACCTGCTACATCTCCTTCATACTCCTTTACAGGCAGCGGACCTTCTGCAGCTAGCATGTGAACAGAGTTGAGAGTAATAGAGAGGAACAGGCCACTTAGCGGTTGTCATCACTGATATTGTTTGTATTCAGACGGCAGGGGACGGGGATAATTCATTTCTCAGCCCAATTCAGAGAGCTGACGAGTCTGCAGACATCACAAGACCTCTCTGTTGAAACCCACAGAAGCATAATGGCCCAAAGTTTGACATATATTAGAGGCCCAAATCGAATTAACTATCTTGGTTCTGATGTCTGTCTATGATAAAGCCTGCACTAGACATTTGGTCAACTCTGTATAACGTGAATCAATGTAATCTCATAAACTACAAAGTGATTAATGCTTTTTCACCCTTGCTGTGAGGTGAGAAACACACAGTGACGAAAAAACGAACAACCGAGCTAGTCAGTATGACAAATGAACACAAAGAAACCCAAAACAATCTAAAACATACTTGCTGGTAATAAGAACACTGTGGTTGGCATCGCATAGTGCCAGTGATGTGAAGATCTTGTAAACCCCCAACTTCAACATACACCATTTATCTTCAACATACACCAATCAGCCATAACATTAAAAACGCCTCCACATGTGGAAGCATGCATTATTCTGTTAAAGGAGGACATTACCATTAAAGAAAACTACTGGTCAATGGTCAGCATGGACACTATCTACATGGCCTTTCAATCAAGCTGTGATGCACTGTATGTTCTCACACCTTTCCATCACAGTAAGCATGAACGTTTTCAGCAATTTGCCCTTCTGTGGGATGAGTGAGCCTTGGCCACTCATCACCATATTGCTAGTTTACTAGTTTTCCAATACTGAATTACTCTTGGAGGGTACTGTATGCCAGGAACATTCCACAACATTACAGAGGTTATTGTCCCGGCAACTAACCATCACATTTTTTCCCTGCATCTAACCCATTGGGGCAGCAAGTTGCATAGTGGTGAGGGAGGTGTGTCTGTGATCAGAAGGTCACGGGTTCGGTTCTTAAGACTGTTGGTGGCACCTCTGATGTACTCTGAGCAAGGTACAGACCCCACACCCTGCTCCTGCGCTGTGTTCCTGGCTGCCAGCTCCTTACTTGGTGAAGGGGTTTAATGCAGAGGAAGAATTTTGTGCGGTTCACACTCTGTGTTGTGGTGTGTTCACGTATGACAAATTTACACTTTAATTCATAGATTAATATCTAAATACCATTAATATGATTACTAATATAATGATTACTGACTCTTCATTTCCTGCCTACTGTTTCCTCTTGAGAGACATCACTGTAACCAGATAATCATTTTTCACCCATCAATGGTTTTAATACTGTGGTTGATAGATTTACACCAATCATTCATGTTTTGACTTTTTGATTTAAAGTGTTAAATATAATTGAAAACGGCATATCAGAGACATCACCACACAGCCTTATTTAAGTCAGAACATCTTAAGCCTATCACAACTTCCCAGATTCTCAGAGATTAAGCAAACTCAATCCAATTACATCATATAAGACTTTCCCCTTTTTTCTTTATCCTTCTTCCTAACTCAGGTATCTGGTCCTGGGCTCTAGAGTTAATGCTGTGACCACAGCTCTGCTGTCAATAAACAGCACAACAGCTTAATTGGACATCTGTTTTATATTCTAGAAATCGTTAAACCAGTTCAGAGGAAAAATCTCTACAAGCTGAAGATATCCAGCCTCGATATAACTACACGTACATGCAGGCAGGAGTGTATGTGGTCCTCTGCATATGAATGCAGTATAATCTGCTACATTATACTGAAAGTGTCAGCTTCACAAGCTGGAGCTTATACTCAAGAGAGTGTCATGGTCACAGAGTTGTCTTGATATAACTGGGTTAGCCTGCATACTGTTGCATCATTGTATTGTAAAAACATACTTCAGAGTGTTCTAACAAATGCCTACAGAGCAAATCAGTAGTATTACACATCTATGAACCACATTAATGAAGACCGACACAGTCTGAGAATGATTTTTACATTTATGTTACTTCTTAGAACCAATCCAGTTCACTTCATTCTACATTCACTGTTTTAGAATCAATCTACACAAGCATTTTCAAGCTCAGGACACATATACACACACAGGTGCACATAAACTTTGTGTAATGTGCACATGTAAGTGGTGCCCTTTGGCCTGGACTGGGGCTTGGGAGGCTGATCCTATGCCCTGATGATCACAGCACTGCTTTAACCCTCTCAGCTGGGCTCAGTGCGCTTGGCTCTTCTGCTATTTCTGGAGCACGTGGCTTTCTGAGGTACCGCATGAGGAACAAACAAAAACAAGAGGGAACAAAAACCTCACGTAACCCATACTGTGTTCAACTGTGCGTACAAGAGGCCATGTAAGCCCCTTTCACAGGTGTCTCTTGTGTTTGAACTGAATGATAATTAACTAGGAAAGGAGCAAGTCTGATTCAAATTTGGAGTAAAAATCCTGGAAAGACATCTAGTGCAATTCCTGGGAGAATATCAAGCCAGAACATTACCAAGAAATTTCCTTCCACTCTTCTTTAGAGAGTTTAGCAGTAAGCATTTCATCAAATCATGTTTCTTCTATAAACGCAATTTGAAGTAAGACTGCATAATCGTTAGAAAAACCAAGTAAATGACTTCATATTTATTTCTATCCATCTCAAATGAGGTTTAAACCAAAAAAGTCCAGTCAACGTAGTTTGTTTAGGTTTCTCTTGTGGTTATTCCTGAAATGCATTCACTTCGAAGGAATAATGGCAAATGCATAGTGCAAACATTACGGTCCCTGACTAACAGGATTTTAAAAGATGCAGAGACAGATAGCATGCATGAAAGTACCTCACTACAATAGAATTGACATTAACTAAAAAAAAATGGTACAAATGGAAAGTGCTAAAAGAAAAAGCACAAAAATGTACCAGCACTAAAATTAACAATTAAGGAAATGAGTTCCATGCACAAAGGTTTGCTGTCAGTGAATAGCATCTCTAAGCCAATTGCACAGCTGATAAAAAGAACCCAAGATAACTACATTTCTATTAGCTTGTTAACAAGGCCACATAGATGCACTGTAATATAACTTTTAACTCCCTGGACTGTGGAACTAAAATGTGTGCTGTAATCAGATCTACCGCTCCATTTTCTCTTACCAAAACTGGCAACCTTCCACCAATCGACAACCTGCCACAGGTAAATGAAACCTGAGCCCGCTATTGACTGACCTCCCTCTATGTGCGCTCACCGGGGAATCTCCACAGCAAATCCATTTAAGCCTAGCTATATGTCCTGCACATCATACGCTGGAATACAGTTAAGACAGTTCACTTAGCCAAAAATTGTCTCATCACACAAGTGACTCTAACTGAGGATATACAGCAATATCAGTGATTTAGGCAGGCAGTCTGCATGTTGCTAATTGGTGTCATTTAAGCTCCCATTACTTGTCAGTTACATTAGTCCTATGTAAAATTCAAGCAAATTGTCTTGGTTGATTGATTGCATTTGAGTGATCGATTACAAGGGAGAAAACAGAAAATGTTTAATTCAGATTTTTCACCAAGCTTTCGTTTTAAAGCAGTAATGGGACACACAGCCTGGTCTCATTGGTTGCAATCAGCAGATATAAAAACACAAAACATCTAATCAACAACACAAAGAAGATTCCACACTATAGGCACTACCCATGTAAGGGGATGGTTTTATTCATGACATGAACAGATGGACGGGCAGGTAAAAGGGTGATGGGACTCTACAGATGGACCACCTCTGCTACAGGGTCAGGGCATATGGGTAACGAAGGGGCCAATAGGAAGAGACGGAGCCCCACCAACCTGCAGCAGTCCCCAGACAGAGAGTACGGCGAGAGCGGTCCTGCTTTTTCTGACAGCGCTGAGGAGCAGCGGTCCAGGTCGCTGTCCACCTCCAGTGAGCAGAGTGGGGCACGCCGCTCCTCGGCCTTCTGTGACCTCCAGTGGGACGGGTCTTCCTCAAACACCTCATCATCCCCCATCTCCTCGCCACAGACCTCCAGGAGAGCACTGGAAGATTTGGTGATGTAGCTGGGCATCTCCCCGGCTTGCAGACTGCCAGCTGTGGATGAGCGAGGGAAAGGGAACAGGAAGCGCAGCAAGTTGGAGCCTTTCTGAGGCTCAGAGGTTTGTAAACAACGTTCTGGCCCGAGGCTGCTACTGTAGGTGCAGGTGCTGGGGAGGGCCGGAGGCTGTGGTGGTCTTGGTGGAGCGGGCAGGTGGGCAGGTTTGCCATTGAGAGCTTTTGGCTCCGTCTCCGAGTCCAGTTCCCCCTCTGAGCAAGTGCGGTCGATGAAGCGCAGGCCGCTGCACAGGCCATCCATCTTCTGGCCCATGTCATTCAAGGACTTGGAGAACTTGATGGTGCTGCTGTCCGGCCTGAGGCCAACAGAAGGCTTCAGCAGTGACAGCCACTCGGCTCCAAATGCGCTCTTATTTTTGGGTTTGGCAGGGGAGTCCAGACACAAGGTCGTCATGGTGACGCTCTGCGACACCATACTTTTTTCATCAGAGTTCAACAGAACCACAGCCGTCTGCGCAGGCTGAGCTCGAGAGCCACTGTTAGAACTGCATGCCAGAGAAAAGGGACAGGGCAAAAATGCAGGACAGCGGGAGGGATGAGAGACAGGCAGAGAGAATGATGAAACAAAGACATGCAACATGCATTACACAGCAGGAGAGCAGAGTGGACTGAAATAAAAAGAGAAAGAGGTGTGAACTGAAATATGGGATAAAAGACAGCAGAATAAAGGCAGACAGTGCCAGCTCATTGGAAAAAAGGATCTGATTCTTAATGCTAGTATGAGTCATACTACCAGTCCTTTTATAAAAGCCTCAACCTCTCTTCCCTTGTCTGGCATCATATTCCTCAAATGTAGTGCCAAGGACAGCCAGCGTTGAGGATATGGTCAGTCAGACAGTACAGCTCTCGGGTTACAGTTAGAATGTCCTACCTGCAGATGTCCTGGTTCGAAGGTGTGACTGAAGTCCGCGAGAAGCTGCAGGGAGCGTTCACAGACGTCGGACTCCCTGCCTGTGTGGGGAAAAAAAACAAAAAACAATTTCAAACATATGACCTTTAACCATAGAAGAGAAGCCTGCAATGAAACTGCCATTGCAGTAACAGAAACCCACATTTTAGGGGAAGCACAGGTTTCATAATATGTCTTACAGAAAGCATTTGTAATGAACATGTTGAGTAAAAAAATGTATTCTGAATGGCTAATAACTTGTGACACTGTGACTTGAACAGTTATCATATTTACACAGAAAACAGGCCATGTTTTACACCATCTTTAAAGTTAAACTAACTACCTATCAGTTTTGTGTGTAACACAGACAGAAGCCCAAAGCCTGACAGTAATCAATAGAGGATTGAGTGTTTACAACTGTCCTTCACACAAATGCTGTGGCCACACACACACACACACACATACATACATGCATTCACTGATTTCTTTGATGAAAAATGTTCACAAATGCTATTCCTAGCTGGACAGCTAAGCCAATTAGGGCAAAGGAAATGCAGGAACTGAAACGGCTTAAAACCAAGATAAGCACTTCAGCTGCAAAGAACAGCAACAAGAATGGACTGAACATAATCATATGCGCTGCAAACTCACCAGATATTAAAATACCTCAATAATCGCTTAATGAGGGTGACTTCTAACTGAAATTACATTTAAAAACTATATACACGCTTAACCAAAAATATTAGTCAGAAAAGTACTTTAGCACCAAGAATCCACTGTGAGTGAGAGTGAAGTCATGGAAAGGTAAACAGACCCACGGCAACAGTTTTTTTATGGACTTTGAATCTGTGTGAAATATCGGATTATAGAGGTGAAGTTATGTTCATCCAGGAGTCGCCGTTATCAGCGGTTAACATACAGGAATTTTGGCCATAACTTGTAAACATGATTCACTTAATGATGGCATTAAGTTTAGATGGCCATCTTAATTGTCTACACATTGAAGCATTATCAGTTAATCTGTCCATTTGCAATTTGTTATATCATTCAAAATCATAAAATCAAAACATTTGATACAAACACTATATTGCCCCAGCCTAATAATCATGAGAGCCTATGTTAACCCCAAGCTACAAATCAGCCACAAACTGGCTAAAATACAACATGGTAGCAATATACACCATCTGATATCACACACCATGCTGTGACACAGTTTGACAATACAATGCATGCAGTAATCTATAGAAATAGCAAGAAATGGATGGAGTCAATCAGCAGACATCCTACAACCTTCACAAAAGAAATACAGCTGGCAAAACCTGACCATAAAGCTAGACAAAACAAACAGAAATCAATGATATTTCTTTTTTTTTCTTGCTTGCTGCTCTGTGATTGTGAAGAGAAGAAAAAGTGTCATGTTCTATTAATCACACATTACTGTCAAACATCGTACTGTCTGTACAACCTGCTGTTTGTGAAAGAGAATGGGAGATGTGTGTGTGGAGGGAGCTGATAGTGTGTGTGTGTGTGTGTGTGTTTGTGTGTCGACCAAGTGCAAAATTTACACTGAGTCACTCTGCCTTCCAGCAGTTTCATCCATCCCCAGGGAGGTAACAGCACAGTGTGTGTGTGTTTAATCTTGACACAGGCTCTGACATTTAGCAGAACAACACACATATACAAAGACACACACACATATTCAAAGACACACACACAAATACAAATACACACACAAATACACACACACACACACACACACACACACACACAAATACACACCCCCAATTCACACACACAAATACACACACACACACACGCATGCAAAACACCAACGCCTTGCAGTCACTGTGCCTGAATTGGCCATTAATGAGACTCTGGGCAAAGCTTTTGTTGATGCCAGCAAGGCCACAACAGGAATAGAAACAGAATAAAAGCTAAAAGCAGCACAGTGATGGGCAGTGTCGGTGTACACACGCCACGGGGCAAATCCAATTTCTCTCTTGGTCCATCCATGAGGTACTGGAAAGCTCTGTGGAGGATCACAACTTGCATGCCTCATGCATTGCACTCCTCAGAACTCATTACATCATACTAGAACAATCGCTTCGGACTACTCCAGGTCAAACACTACTGCGAATATAACACAGCCTGCAAAAAGGTCTTCAAAGGATCTTGACAGAACTGTGAGATTTTGACAGTAAATGTTTACATACCAAATTTTACCTCTTGCGCAGCAGCCTGGAAAACTGCTACCATTCAGGGCAAATTTACTTCCACAAGGGCAAACACCAAAAACACGGTCCTTAAGACTCATCTGTGTAACTTTAAAGTTCCCTTACCCGGGTGACAAAAGCATATTTGTAGTGTTCATATACATTCTAAAAATAAGTAAATAATAGGAGTTGCATGGAATCAATCTAAAACTCTGATGGAACATGGTGCAATTATGCTCACAAGCTAAGAGCAATGGAGGTAACAACTCTTGAAGGTAACGCCATAGTGACATACCCAGAGTATGTTTTTATTTCACTTATATTAAGAAAGTGTAAATGCATTCTTATTGTTTGTTGTAGATTGATTTTTTTATGATTTTATATAGGTTTTAGTGGTCTTCTAAAACTGTATCTCAAGTCTCTTTCCGAAAATCAGCCTTGGTGCAGAATTACACCCACTTGGATCCAGGCCTACAATGACATTTCCCCAAGATGTGCCATTTCTGTCTCTGTCGCTCTAAATTATGAGTAAAACAGAGAGGTGGGGCAAGGTGGAGGGTGGAGGAGGGGTCAGCTAGCAGGTAAAAGACAGTTGTATTTGTCTGTATTGAGATTCATGACATTTCTTGACAGCCAAGCAGTTAAAATCAGTACTTATAGCCCCGTTGACTCCACAAATTTTACCCATAACAACAATGGATCACCTGCCCATGCTGCATCAATAAGAGACTTCTTGCAAGTCTCCCTATGCTTTTTGCCTACATTTGGACCATATACCAAATGTATAAATACTAATATTGATATTAGTAAGGCTATTGATTATTATAATGATTATAATTGATTTAACACAATAAAGGGACGAGTGTTTTAAAACAAGGCCAAAAATGTGCTGTACTGAACTTTGGATTAACTAATAAACTTCTGCAATAAACTTCACATACCTTATAAAACTAAATGCATAATCATGTTTCAAATATTATAACATTGAATATATCATCTAATTAAAATGAGCAGATCCGTATTTTAGTGCATGGTGTATAATGAAACGATCAGCAGTCATTGCACTCTGACAGTGTTTCAGAACTATAATGAAAAGAGGATGTAACAGGTTGGGATTCTTGTTTTATGGAAGTCTTACTTTCAAGTACAACCACAATAAATGAGTTCTTTTTGAAAACAAGAGCAGCAATAAGAGCTCGACAAAAGGGCCCTGAAATACAGAGCTCGGACACATGTACTTTCTGATCCTGCCATATTTCCAATTATGACAACTGATCACAGTAGAGTTTTCTGAACACAGTGTGGAGTTCAGTATTACTACCAAACCAAAATCATTGTGAGAGCATAATTAGTCCTGATGTCCATTTTTTTGTATCTTTAAATGTGGCATTTTATCATTATTTTATTTTTAACAAAACATTATGATCTATGTGTATATGAAAATGTCTTGAAGCACTGTAATATATTTTTGCCACCCACCTATGCACACTGTACCAACACAGTTCAAACCAGACTGAGCCGGATCCAGGAGACATACCATGATTATATGAAATTAAAAGTAATATTAGCCATCCACGATATGTGCTGACAGCACTTCACAGCTGGCATCACTAAGAAGGAGGAAGGGAGAAAAATGCACAGTGAAAAGTGAAATGAAAGTCAAGAGAGAAAGAGGAAAACAAAAAAGGTGGCTGTAAAGTGAACACTACCTAAACCCTGCTGGGTCAGTAAGCCGCAGTGAGTGCATGCAGCTTGGCGCTTCTGCCTCACACCAAAGTGCATTTAGTACAGTGTTGGTTATTTTTCACGGTACAATGCATTCACTCCAGTATGCTGTTAGTATTTGGAGAGGCTGAATTCTTTACAACTGGGTGTTTACTGGGGTACATCTGCTCCTGTAGTTTTTTTCCTGCTCTCAGGCACCTAATTAGTAAGCTTTGCCTGTGTTATATTAGTTAATTGTAGTAAATATTAAAAACATGAATCTTCTTTAAAACTTGGATTTG
>JBBKCR010000141.1:10608148-10618729 GCA_037577295.1 Ladigesia roloffi | reverse complement strand
TTTTTCTGAGGTAATTCTGGCAGAGCTTGGACATGTTTCGGGTCACTATCTTGCTGTAGGACGAACCTGACCAACCACGCACAGACCAGAGGTACTGCATGGCGCAACATTATTATTTCCTAATTCAAGGTAACTTTACCATTTTTAAACCTCTCGCGGTTCAGCTCTGTCCTTTGTAGAGATTAGATCAGGCCCAAAAAAATGAAACCCAACCCGAACCCGAGCACCTTGTGTCTGAGCCCAGCCCGGCCTGACACATTAACTGTAATTATCAGCAGAGCCCAATTTAAACCCAACAATTTTTTAATCTGTTGGCGATTGAATACTTGATCACGGCCCGGCCCAAAGATAGTGGCAGGAAATTCATTGGATTTCAATTCCATTAAAAACTCTTAAAAAACTGAAGTGATCAAACAACTTTTGACCAGTGGTGGAAGTGTATTAGGTATAACTAGAGTTATACTGGGTAAAAAGTGAAATAAAACATTCTTTTATTCCTTGGTTCCCCATCCAATCACCCTGTATATTCTCCTACAGACTACAGGGGGCTGGTCAAGTCATGCAGATCCCTGTAGGCTGTAGGAGATTAGATCTTATAGATTTTCTATAAAAAGTTAATATTGTACTTATTTTTTACTTATTTCTACATTACTTGTACTTACTTTATTATTTATTTTAGAAATGTCCAGATTTGTGTTCAAACTGGTACTTATAATGATAATGTTTGCACAGTCATTAAAGGAGTGGTTCAGGATATATTTCACAGTGTGTTGTACTTGTATAACTGTGACAAAGACTCTTGAACAATCTTGAATATTGTTAAATGTCTCATCTGCAGCTTTTTTCAGCCAAGCAGTGAGCCAGTTAGACCCTAATCATCATTTTTACAAGAGCATTGCCAGCCAAGTCATAAAATTATATCCGTTAATTAAAAGGCACTGCATGTTTAATCTTTAAGTATTAAAAGGAGCTTTATCCGACAACTAAAATCCTAAAATATCTTTGCCAAGATGATTAAAGTCTTATTATTATGTTGCAAGCTCATCACGATCCTCCCTATTAAGAAACACTGATTACAGCTGCTTCCCCTGAGGGGAACTATTTTATTTCTGATTCAATTACCGAACTGAATTGATCAAAATATTCCCATCTCGGTCAACACAGTATACAGACACAATCCAGACCCCAAGGTCTTCTGCACATGAAGGTCTTCTCTTACACCACGTCTTTGCATTTACGTGAATAACGAACAGTCTACATGAGATTTGCAAAAAAACACGTTGGCAAAATATGCATCTCTCATCTCAGTTTAGCCATTAAAAGCAGTTCCAGTGCAATAATCGGTCTGGCTGATCACTTCTGTTAGGGAATATATTAGTATGAAGTTCAGTCTCATACTAGATAAGCTAACATTATAGCTTACCACGTATTGAAATCTGCATTTAACTTATATCACAAAATCATTGCCTTAGAGAGTATTCACTTGTTTTCTTTTCTTTGTCAAGAAATGTTCTGAGAGACAGGTTGGGGTTTCTGCCCACAGACGGAGTTGGAGGTATTATATAATATTTGTTTCTCATGCTGTTCTGTATTTAAGTTCTTTTTTTGCAAGACAGTACACATATTGACACCTGCACCTTGAGTATACAATAGCCACAGTGACTGGAACACTTTGACAGAAAATGAAAAATGAAAAATGTTTCTTAAAGAGTACTAATATGAAGCTAAAAAGAGTTTATTTATCCTCAGTCTCCTAATAGTAGGAACAGAATCATCTATCCAACAATCCCTTGTGCCAGACACAGCTAATAAACACTCCATTTGAAGTGTCCCAGCAATCCTCATGGTCCAGGATGAGCACTAGTTGCAGGGGACTGCAGATGTAGACCCCCCTGGAAAGCTCAGCTGTTCGCCTTGTCTCACACAACTGCATACACACACAAGCAAACAAAAACGGCGTAAGATTGGCAAAAGCAAACAGACTTTCATACCTTTGAAATGTTGCTGGACCTGCTTGCAGAATGACCCAGAGGCTTCTCATTCTGTAGGGAAGACGAAAGAAAAGAAACCACGTTAGAACGGAAATTATTCAAAAGAGATGATCTTCCATGCACACAGGCTTTTTGAGAAATGACAACTCGGCGATGAAAGTGTCTTAATAATATAACAATTTTCTGAAGAGTCTGTGGCATCTCTTTCACAGCCTGTTCCATACCCTCTAGAATATTAAACTTCATGCTGTCAGCTTGGATGGATTAGAAGAGTGTGAGAAAAACGGCAAAACATACTTTCACGAAGAAACTATGAACTGCAAATGATTATAATGTAGACTGATGAAATGACTCCCTTTAAAAAAGGCATTTTGCTTGAGTCACAGATGTTTGCCAACAGCTTAATTCTCCCCTAGAGCATAAGGGATAGCTGCAACTAGCCAGGAACCACAGGCAGAAACGATGCTACAGGACCAAAGTGTCCAAAAGCAGCAAGCGAAAGATCACTAGAGCATTCAGCATGTTTCTCCTGTCTTGCACAGAGAATGATAACATTTTCTGCCAAAGATCTTCCATTTTTTGGCATCTGTAGGCACATACCACACTTATCAATCAAGGTGATGGGAGGACAGGTCCAGGGACTAGCCACGCCTCAAAGTCCGACAACAGCAAGGCTTGAAGATTTAATAACCACTTTTTCGGCCGAATACATTTCAATAAAGGAGTTGGTGAGCGTAAAATGTAGCCTGCCTAATATTAGATGCGCAAAGGAAAAATGATGAATGTGTTAAATTTGCAGTGTGAAAGTCACAATAATGAATGTGTGACAAATAATAAATAAATAAATGAATAAATAAACAATAAGAAATAGCCTGCACACCCACAGCACATTCTGTTGCGCTCACTTGCAGAGTGCCACAGTTACAACTATAAATGCCTGATCTCGTTCCACTTGGTGTAGCATTACATCAAATGTGATAATTACAGTTTTTTGCAATTAGCACACTGCAGGGTGAATGATGGGCTGAGATTTACCTACAACATACAATCCTGACTAATGCAAAAGCTGGCTGAGAACATTTTCATGCCATACATTTTCTATCAATCTTACATAAATGAGCAACAGACAGAATATCAGAGCGATCTGCTTTTTTTAAAACTCACCATAAGAAAAATAAGAGTGTCTATCTTTGCCAGGCAACAGAATATGAGTTAAAACGCAGGTGCTGTTTATTTTTGTTTTTTTACACCAAGACATTTATGCATGTTCTTATTCTTTTCCAGTCTCCTATTCTGAAGGAATCTACCACCCACAACCAAGAGAACATCCATTATCCAAAGCCTACAGTGTCCTGAATGTGACTGTGTGTGTCCCTGGCCTGTGTCACCTTTCAGAGGCTCAGAGATGACCCATCACACACACAGACAGTTGTTAGACAATAATATTTTTTTTTAAACACCACACACTTTTCTGCTAGTGAGGCTAGTTTGTCTTAATCTTGAAAAAAATGAGACCAAAACCTTCTTAAAACTATCATAAATCATCTTCTCCAGCATCAGGGAAGGTACCAGTAACCATTTTACTTAATGTTCTATGAGCAGTTTGTTTTTAAGACACATTAATTACTTCAGATGTCAGGCTCTTTTAACCACCTCTGTGAATATCTTTGACTCTGCACTTTTTTGGTGGAACAGTGCAGTTCCTCAAACTATTCTGAATGATTGTTCAATCATGAGGAACTTAAGACAAAGACTGAATTCCCCTTTACCCACACTCAAATCTCTTTACAGTCACCAAACACCTGGTTCAACAAGTCCATACTTGTATTAGACTTCAAAATATATCGCACTGTGATAGTTACAAAGCCTGGTAGGTGGCATTTTCTTTTTTAACTCTATATCTATCACAGTCTTTTATTTTATTACTTTTGCTGCATTAGTTGCACTTTTCATTACATATTACAGCAATGTCTGGCTCCAAATGTATATAATGACACAGACACACATGTGCACAGACACACGCGCACACAGTTTTGATTCATAAGAGAAAACATTTGCAAGAGGGATTAGATTCCAGTGCGTGCTGATTCCAGGGTGAATGAAGGTAAGGGTTTATGAGAGTACTTGTCCTGTCCTCAAAACTGAAACTGAACTGCAGAGATTTGAGTGAAGTGTTGCTGGCTGTCGAGAAAAAGACAGTGTGTATTCTAGTGCAGCACAGCAACAGAAGGACATGTTCTTTATCTTTAATTACTCCATTGCCTCACTCACAGCTCCTGCCCATAGACGTTACCATGGAGATGGCAGTGATGGAGGACTGTGTGTTAAATCCCCATTGGTCTTTCTGTTTGGAATGAAGGAAATTTCAGACACACAGGATCCCAAAAGATCCAAATCTCTCTCGTGCTTGCTCGCGCACACACACAGTTCTTTAGCTCTCACACTAAACTAATCTGTGTGAGTGTGCACCTCTACATTTCTCCTGATCAAATACTGCACCACTGCGGACACACCGGTCACACATCCCCCCTGGTGCCTGTGCATGAGTGTGTATACAGAGACCTATGGCCTCAGCACATGCCTCTGGGTCATTTCTGCAAAGGCTTTTTCATGCAGCAGGCAAAAGGAACTTGCAGCAGTCTTGAAAAAGTGTCTCGCTAAATTGAGGTGATTAAGCTCTGCTGCATTCTCCCCAGAGTGGAGGCTGAAACGGGGGACAGATGAATTAATGATGCAGGGGAGAAAATGCTCCTGAGGAATGGCTGTCTTTTGAAATAATGGCTTCAGCTACAGAAAAAGCAGCCAAGTGCAAGTCTGCCATTTACCGCAAAAGATATTCAGTGTTGATTTTTTTTCTCCCTGAGATAATTGCTTCTTTTTTTTTTAAGTCTTTAATTCCTCTCCCTTTCGCTCATTTGTTACGACATGCTGTTTGAGCATGTGTGTACAGGTTTGTATAAGGGCTGTATCAGCAGTGTTGCAGATACACAGAGAGCGCCGCTTTTAGGCAGCGCTGGGGAGAGCTGAAGACTTCAGCGGGGAGATAAGAGGAAGCCAGAGTGTCAGTTCCAGCCTGTCAGTACAGCACACCTCAGCGGAGAACACATCCACTGTCCCCGTGCATTCACAGCATCCTGAAGATGCGACGGCTTTCCTCTCATCTGACCTTCAAAGCAGCAGATAGTGTTCAGAGAGAAGAAACTTTACGACACGTCCTCTTGGTCCTTCTGCCAGTTGGATGAAGCCCTTATGTCATCTCAGCTTCTCAATCTTATCCTGCAGTCACGTACCGATTTAAAGGACCCATCTCATGGAAAACTAAATTTTCTTTGATTTCCATTATCAGAGTTGGATGCACTTTTAAAACACTTAATATTTCAAAATGCTGTTAGATTTTTTTATCACTCTCCTAAATGTTTGGCTGAAAGAATAAATAGCTTTATACCAAAACTTTTTAAATCATTATAACTGTTTAACTTTTTATAACTGGATTTATCGCACAATTTATTTATAACTCAAAGTAATTGCAGCCTACATGTTACATAAAGAACCATGTTCTTTAAGTTCTAGAGTGGGAAATACGAATGGAGCTGGTGAACTAGACCAATCAAAAGCAACCAATAATTTTGCACAACACACGCACAAGCAATTAAGTGGCAGTCTGGAACAAAATGTTCATACTTCATTCCAGAAAACTGGATATTCTGGTCATCTTGAGCAAAATAACAGGTCTGTGGTGAACTGGAAAAAAACATTCAATTCAAATTTTGGCCTTTAGTTTAAGCTCCAGTGAACTGTGTGAAACCTTTGCAGGGAAATACTTAAGTGAAAATTAAAAAAAATATCTCATTGCAAACTGAGTTTCAGACCCAAAGTTAAATTTCTCAACATTTACAGCTGAAGCTTATCCCTTAAACATTTAACACAAAATACAACATCGTATGCACATGTCCACAAGGCACAAATACATAATCAGTCTTACAGACATTGTAAGAAATCCAGTCTACCTAATGCTACATTGTGAAGATTGTTTGGACAGTAGCAATATAAAAAATATATATTCCGCCTTATACTACAACATTATAAATGGCCTTCAAGAAGAAAAAAGTGCATATACGCAAAATACATCTCAAAAGACAAACAATATTTCAAGAGAAATATTGTCAGCATTCCTTAAAAATGAAGGCAAAGCTCAATACTTGCACCTACAAACAATCAAACCTAAGATACTGAACATTTTCGCAGTGGCCTCTTTATTTTTTTTTCAGAGCTGTACATCATAAAGCCTTCTTATGTTAAGTACTCCGTCCTCCAAGCGGGTTTCTGCACTTTTGCCAGCTGTAAGAGGCATTATGATATTACGATCACATCTCAGAAACATATATGGCAGCATGCAGATCACTAAATATTAATAGGTAGGTCCACAACTCGCTGCTCCAAACTGGAGGCCAAAACAGGCTACAGCTATAGGGCTGATAGGGCTCGATCTGTGAGCGGGCAGAAATAGAATAACGAGCAGAGCTCCAAGGTTGCCGTGAGAGCACTGCCAACATAATGAGGCAGCAAATGCATGGGCAGTCCTCGAGAATAATGGGAGAGGGATGATTAGAGAAGAGCAGAAGAGAGTGGAGAGTAGAGAATAAGGGAGACAGATGAGAGTGCTACGCACAAATGCTCCTCTTGCTCAAATTAAAGCATCTGTGTCCGCTGCATGCCACAACCAGACTGGAGTCGACAGGCGAGAGCTGATGTTCTGGATGGCTCAAACAATCAGGTTCCAAATGCTGTGCACAGAGAACGTGTCACAAGTCTTATTGCATCTTGTAGCAGTCTCTTCATGTCCGTACATGATGATGATAATGTGCTAAAAGCAGGGAGCCTTTTATATCAGGTTTAGGTTAGCAAGAAATCTGCACTCAGAAAAATATCAGATTCTAGGAAATAGCTTCGATTGGTAAAAACCGTTTCAAACCATTCCAAAGAACAGTCCTTGGAAGAATCATCCCCTGAGAGATACCGGATCCACAAGTAGCAACATGGAGAACTGATCACAATAAAAAGCTCCTTGTAGACCTCCGTGGGTATCAGCAGTGTTTTGTTAATTTAAACATAAATTATTGATTGGATAACTTTCCATTTAAAATGGTTTCAGAGCTAGAAGTTGCTGTTTTTTTGGCACTGTTTGTCCTTAAATGCTTAAATAAATGGGCAGCCACCTTCAGAAGCTCTTTACACACAAACTTTTAAAAACAAATGTTGGGGTTTTAATGTTTCTTTAAAAACCTCAAACCCTCCCAAGGCCAGTTAATTTAGAACATTCAAAGATCTCAATTTATAGCTGTATTTTATCGAGTGACAGCAGAAGATAATCAGTTTTTATTGTATTTTTATAGACATCGTCCCATATAACCTCTCATTACGCATACATATCATTTTAAAATCGACCATAAATAATATGCTCCAGCGCAATGATGACCTGCTGCAGATGACCTACTTTTCAGTGACAGCTCTATCAGAGATCAGTTGGTTGAGTCCCACTTTTACTTTAAGTCCAGTTGAAAAATAGTATCTTATCAGTTTCTGCAGTTTGTTCTTAGATGGCAGAATTGTTTGTTGATGTCAATTGCTCAAATATCTGGCAGCATTTGTTCCATAACTCACATTTTTCTGCTGTGCTGAGATGGGTGTCAGCAGATAATAAGGTGACAAACCAGCTGCAACAGCTTTTTAATGAACCTGGATGTATCTGAATTATTACCTGCCAAGTATTCTCTCTGAAAAAAATCTTAATAATGCATTTTTTTCTAAAAAAAAAGAAAGAAAATTCATCTTACAACAAATGATGTTCCATGCTTTAGAAACTACAAAATGAAATACGTTAGAAAAACTTGTTTTTTAAATCCTACATTGTCATTAAAATACTGTTGTAAAAGATTCTGCTAAGAGCAAAATCTTTTACAACACTTTCACGTCTCAAGTATGAAATAATCCCACACTGCAGACATGCTGTTTGTGTCAGTTAAGCTCCACCCGCTGGCAAACATGGAAGAATCTCAAAGTGGCGTGCATGCAGGATTTTGTTTCATGCTACTGGTATTCCCTTCTGTGGTGTTTAAGGGCTGATACTAGCAGTGATGTGGATGACATTGTCTCAATGCTACACTAATCATTCAGGAACTGAAACTGGTTCTTCCAAAGCTTTGCTCTGAAAACCTATTTTTGGCACTTATATTTTAAGGAATGGATAATGCAGGAAATCCTGGTAATACCAGGAAACGTTAAATGTGCAGTAGTGCAATTAGCAATAGCTTGTATTAGCATCAGTACACTCTGGTTCACGCCAGATGAGCTGTGCTAATGGCTGGGTTTCAGAACTGTGAAGCACTCACAGACACATGGACAGATGGGCAGATGGATCCATTTTTGGGTCACAGCATCCTGAGCCGCTCTTGCGCAAGTTTGTTTACAGACTCAGACAATTGAGTTCCGTGGCCACGGGAGACATTCTACTACTCGGTGGAATAATTAAATATCCATGAAAGCCATCCGGACCCAGAGTCTATCAACCAACTCAAACTCAATATCGTTCTGAGGCGTCGTGTACAAAAGAGGTTTTTGATTTACAGCACTCCTTGAAGTTAGCCTGAGGTTATCTGTTGGAGCTTTAAAAACAGACTTGAATCAGGGGCCAAGATCTGCTGAAGATGCTCACTCTGCCAGGTTGGGCTCACCAGTGTTGCAGAAGTATAATTTCCTCAGCTGAAATAAAAGGGAAAGGTCCACAGTACTTTGTCTAGCACCACACAATCAAACAGAGAAAAGCAGCAAGGACAACACTGCTTCATGTATGACACATACACTGCACATTTAGCCAGGTAAGGTTCTCTCAAAGCATAATTGTCCCACCTTTAAGGCTCTCTCTCTGCCTCTCTTTCATGTAGTGCGTCTCAGAGGAGATGGCGAGTTCATCGATGCCTCGCTCAGAAGATTAAATTATGCTGCCTGGAGAGCTGGGTTTGTTATCAGCATTGAGTGAGTGGAGATCACTGACACACCGCCATCTGCACTGCCTCAGCCTGCTGCTCGCTCTCCTGCCATCTCTCATTGCCTCCATCTCTCACTGCCTCTCACTAACCAACTGGCAAGGTATGGATATATGCCTAGATACACCAGTGCCCCAGAGTCACTCTCTCAATTTCCAATAGTTTGTCTCCCATAATCTGTATGTATTATTATCACTTCTCTCCTGTAAATCAAAGTCTGTTCAAAAGTCAGCAAAGGGGAGGGGTGGATTAAAATCCATACCAACATAAAAAATCTGATCTACATAACCAGCTAAAACAAATGGAGGTAATACCAAAAAAACACTATTGTCTTTAGCTTTGCTATGTACATTTGAAAACAGTATGCCTTACAGTGTCAGCAACCATGTCAAAAAAAACTAGAGGGCTCTTAACAGTCAGAGGAAAATGCTTGAGGAGTTAGTCATACAGTCTGTCTGATTCTAATTGATAAAGAATAAGCTTGTTAGCAGTAATAGACTGTAAATTCAATGAAAAACAAAAGAAGCAAACACATGCGGTCAGATACACTATTTGGAATGCGGGGAAAACCATGTAAATAAGTTTTAATAGTTTCGAAAAAATCTTAAAGTTACTGATGCATCATACCAAAATAGCTGGGAAATAAAAGAGACATTCAGATGCCTCCAGTATAAAGGACCTGAAAGAAGGTAATGGTGGTTCAGCTTTTGTGCCATTGCCTGGACGCCCAATTTCAGCAATAATAGCTAGATGGCTGTTATTTCAAATGAAACAGTGCTATCAAATGGTGATTTCAAAGCACAGTGAACACAAAAGCTTCCAATCAGCTAAATTCAGACCTATTGACTGCGTCCTCAGAGGGTTATTGTTTGGAACAGTCTGACTGCCTCCAAATGCTGCTAATATGATGGGAAAAAATAATACATTAAACAATTACAACTTTACCGAAGTCAACAGCATAACGTAATGCAGAAAGAATGCATGATGTCTCCTAATTTAAACCAACAGCACATTTTCTTTCCAAACAAAAAGGTGCTTTCTTTAGCTCCAAGAAAGCCGCTAGCAGTGCAGCTGATGTTCCCTGAATGAATAACCTGAACCACAAGAAATGATCAAAAGCCCAGCAGCCTTTTTACGTGATGATGAATTCTCTTTAGTACGCCACTCAGCTTTCAAACCCGTAAAGGCGCAGACGTGCCTATAACAGATGCATGTTCCCAACCCAGTCTTATCCTTCATCAAGCGCAGCACTTTACATAAATAAAACTCAATACATGGTGGGCCAACTTACATGCAATATATTGTGAAATATTGTGAAAGGGACAGTAGCTCAGGGAAACTATTCCACTTAGAGACTGGACACCAAATCATTGGACACTAATACAGCAAGAGCTCAAGTAAATTGTTCCCCCAACGACTCTTGTTGCCTCACAGATAGATGCTTTAATTGAGAGAGAGAGAGAGAGAGAGAGAGAGAGAGAGAGAGAGAGAGAGAGAGAGAGAGAGAAAAAACGAGCAAGAGAGAGAGAGAGAGCGCGCTCACACCC
>JBBKCR010000141.1:10596758-10607033 GCA_037577295.1 Ladigesia roloffi | reverse complement strand
AGAGAGAGAGAGAGAGAGAGAGAGAGAGAGAGAGAGAGAGAGAGAGAGAGAGAGAGAGAGAGAGAGAGAAAATGAGAACAAGAGGGAGGGAGAGAGTGATTGAAATTAAAACTCATTGTAGTTTCTCTTTCTTTCTCTCTCTTCCTCTCAGACATCTATTTTAATGTAGCTGCTTGTTCCTCTCCAGCAGGTTTCCTGGCATTTGCGTAATTATCGCTGACATCTTTATTTGTCCTAAATGTTGTAAGACGCAACTCAGATTCTGTGTGACAAAGAAGACAAGCCAAAGTTGTATCAGCTAAGAGAAAGGGATTTATGAACAAAGGTGATTACATGTCTTTTGAATGCAGATCTGACAGATTTCCCATGAAGGAACAGTGGTGTCACAATCAGGCTAGTTATGACAGACTAACCTTCAGAAAATGTCTGTGGATCAGACTCAAAGGGAAATATCATTTAACACAATTTATCTAATGCCACACACAATTTGTGAGAAGTCAAGACTCTTTTATACTTAACAGTAATTTAGAGTATCAGCTCTCAACTGTGGGTTGAGGTTTTGCCATTATTTTATTTTTTTTATACATTTACAGAACTTTTCACTGAGCATTTTTATTCTGAAAGGTACTTTTTGCCCAACCGAGAATCTGAGACCAGTAGCCTTACACTAAATGGTTTGTTAGAAAATGGAATGTGACTGTGGTCAGGAAAAATACGTAATATTACTTGGACCCAACTACATAACACCAACACTGGCAATGACACGGCAACATTATGCAGCAGGATTCAAGCTATGTGCTGCCCAAAAAAGTTTCAAACCTGACATTTTCTGCCTTAGACACATTTCCTCCTGAATATCACTGGCTCCCAAATGAACCAACTTGGGCCCTAAGGCAAGATCGGTTAAGAAGTGCTGCTTTAGAGTGCCGTATGCAAATGCCTGATGTAAAAGCATTAAATTGAATTGGTGACTAGAGGCAATTTTTCTATAAACATCGAAAGTAGCGAATAGGAGAAGGTCAAGTGTGGTGGTTTGCTGCTCTATATTCAGTAAAGCACACTGGTGGAGAGTGCAGCACCCTCGGCCCAGACCCAATCAGTCACAGCTACGCTAACCTTTCAGCACTCCATGCTAGCCCCAATCATACCCACAGCCTTCATACACAGCCTCCAAATAAAGCCACAGAGAGTGACTCATTGCACCAGGTCACGTCACTGCACTACAATGAACTACAACCAACAGAAACCTTCCAAAACTCTATTCATACCACTATTCTCCTTAACCACTTAAGGCTAGCAAAGTTAATCTAACACTTTACGGTCAGTCAGACGTAGCAGCATTTCACAGTTCTGGTGGTCTTCTTTGAAGAATTCTGTTCTGTGACTGACTGTCTCTTAGAGGAGTTCTGCACATCAGTTTTCTCTCAATCAAATGGAAATATTCTGGGCAAATTTAGGTGGATTCAAAAAAGCTCCATATATGTTCCTTTGAGCCTTTGTCAGTATGGGCCATGGATTACATCCTCGTGCATTTTTACCCCACAATTTATTAAAGAGATTCCTAAGATTTCCTTAGGAAATGCTATAATCATGACATCGTTTACACAGTTGAGTGTCACGACTAGTCATACCGCAGCATCACCCTGTCAGAACTCGGATTAGGACTGGTTCCTATTTATATATCCAGTGAGCTAGTTTGGTAGTTGGCTGGGCTAAAGATAAAGTATTTGTGATAGAAATAAAATACAACCAGACATGGTGGGTTTCATATCAGCAGTTTTAAAATGTGTTCTGTTTATAATTTTAATATCTACAATAAAATGGGCAAGTTATTCGTCGTCATCCCTGGAACACTAAACTTCCTTGTTTGTGTCCCAACCAGTAAACATACACCCTTAAAATATAAGTGCCAGGGGAAGTTATAAGTGCCAGGGGACGCTTGAGCAAAGCAAAACTAACCACTATTGTTTTTGTTGCATTGTGGTGTGCTCTTATTCAATCAAATGAGTTGTTTAAAAGGCTAATTTATTTACAGTTGGTCTGAGCAGATTAACCTATACCCCAGTTTAGGCTGCCTTTCAGGACATTCTTAGGACTAACATTCTAAGAAGAGTAATTCCTGTATATCTGAGCTGATGTTATTACTGAGGAAGCTAAAAGACCTGTCGATTATTATTTGACTCGCCACATCTCTGGAGAAAAAGACATGGGAGTGAAAAAGAAAAAAAAAAAAACCCCAGAAGATCTGATGATCACAGCCTCATGCATTTTAGAAGTTTACAATTTCTAAGATACTGCCTCAGAGGCAACGACAACACAATATCTTTCTTTATACCCTTAAGGCAAATAATGGTCACAGAAACACACCGACACCTACACAAATGTCAGGAACCATACAATCATGCTTCCTTTACCACTATGATTATGAATGTGCACAGAGGTAATCTGATCAGCATGTACTGTGGGAAAAGGCTGATTGAGAGCAGAAGCCATGGTCACCCTGCCACTGTGAGATACCGCGGCTTCCTGGAACGCACACACTCCTCTCACAGGAAATCGGCTCGTGTCCAGCAGTCAAATTTCAGTTGTCCTCAAATTTCAGAGGAACCCAGGCAGAGGTTAATTCATACTGCAGTGATGTCAGTGACACTACTGTGATTCAAAACAAATGCTGTATCCGGCCGAGCAAATCCTATCCTGGGAAGCCTGTGGATAAAAGGTCAGAGTGCGGTGTGAACAGGATGGTTACTAACACACAGCTAACCACAGGCCTGCTGAGCGCGCCACAACACACTCACGACTGAGGACCACAAAATAACTTCCCTTTCAACAGCAGCAGGAAAGCTCGTCTTTACCTCTCTCGGCCTCTAGCACATACACACATGCCAAGTCAGAGCAATGTGAGAGATCAGGAAGCAGTGGCTAGCAGCCGGCTCGCGTGGGCCGTGAGCTCTGCTGGTCACGTGCAGTCAAAGGTCCGGCTACGTGTTCTCCGTCCTGCAGAGCTGCTGAGTGAAACCTTAATCAGCCCCTAAAAGGATCAGGCTCAGGTAATATGAGTGCTGTGATCCATGGATTTGGGGAATTCCATGTGATTGTGTAAAGAGATGTACTGTATCTATGTACTGTGTGTTTGTGTGTTTGTGTGTGTGTGTGTGTGTGTGTGTGTGTGTGTGTGTGTGTGTGTGTGGGGCCAGTAGTGAAATAATAGCTGGACCCAGGCTTGAGTAACCTTCACGGTCACTGTTATCATCTATGATAATGATATCCATCCAACTACTTATTCTTAACCTTGATCGGAGAATTAATATGTTATTTTGACTATTTCTCATGGCACAAACACACACTGTCGCAACATTTGTTTCATCAGCACAAAAGAGGATGCTGTGATTTGGTTTTTAATTATGGGTTTATAGAAACACATGGAGTCAAGGTAGGTAAGTCACCATAATAATTTTGTCACAAAAAGTAGGTCACAGGAATTCCTTCAGTTTAAACCTGCTTTGCTTTAATATCAGATAAAAAGAGGATTGCAGTCAAACATGAAAACTGGTACTGCTCACTCTATAAAAGTGCTTTTACAACCATTAACATTACGATCTGAAAATGTCGTTTTGGATCTGCCCTTTAGCTTCCACAACATGTTAAAATGGTTTTAGGTCACTGAAAATACACTTTTGGAAAACATACTGTCTCCATAAAACCAGCCAAACTGCCATGTCTGTTTTATCTGTTATTGTTTTTGCATTTTTCATGTTTTAGAGAGAGACACGTAAAATATCTGTCCACACAAATGGTTTGTATTCTGGTTTAGGGTTGTTAAGGAAATAATGCTTCTAACAAATCAGGTAACATCAGGTAAATATGATGAAATAAATATTAAATGTTTGTAATCAGAGTAAAAAACACTAATATAAAAAAAATTGCAAAAAACGAAGAATTAAGAAAACTACGAATAAATAAAGATAATTAGTAAACAATGCATTTTGGCAGCAGTGCTTGCATATTCAAATTCCCTCATTAGAAATTGAACTGAACTATTTACTTCCCAAAACAACATTTAGCATCTGTTTTTTTGAGAAGTTCTTTAATATCCTAAGTTCTTTGAATAAATCCTAATCAGAATGCTGATGCCAGTAGCTTTCATTTAGTTGCCATAATAGTGAACAAAAATTGTAGATGATGAGACTTTGGTCATAGCAATTTTAAGATACTAAATCGACACAAATCAACGTAGAATAATGCATGTGCAACACATAAAATAGACAGGTTATCGAGTACTTCCAACTTCATTTATTTCTGAATTTGTTATTCCTGCGGTCATAACATGCATACAGAATATCTTGCAGCTCTCTTTCCCTCAGTTCGTCCTGCTAATCATCCAGTCATTAGGCTCGACCTGCCTGCGGCACAGTTCATCTCACTCACTGAGATGCAAGTGGGGACTAGTCTGAAACGCACACAAACAGCAGACTAACAAATCCTCCAAAACATGGGACTGGACCCTCAGAAGGGCAGTGGAACAGTTTCCATGCTGATGGACGTCTGGAGACGTTCCCTGTCCCTACAAGTTCTCCAGTCCCTGACGCACTGTAAGTTGCCCCATGTCATGTGACCACTAATCTCTGCCTTCCCCTCCCCCCCTCGTTTTCCTGCTAGGGGATTTTCACACAAAGCCTCCAATTTGTTATGTTTGTCAATGATACAATTTGCAAATCGCCAGAATCCAGACGAGAAAAAAAAAATCAGATCAATCACACACAAAATGTATGTCCTTATTTTGCAGTGAACATTCCATGGAAATGAGCTGCAAGCGAACAGCAGGCTAATGGCTAGTGAGAGCATAACCTCACAGCAAGTAAGTATATTATTTAACGCTATCTGAATGACACTTAATGAGTGCTCTTAATGACAGTTAATGACACTCAGTGAGGAGGAAGACAGACGCTCTGACATGAACACACTCACGCTGCAGAAGTGGCCTTGATGGATGAGTCCATATATCCTTGGACATGGCCTGCAGTGACTAGTCAACGGAGTTGAAACCAAATGTGAACACAAACTTGAAAACAAATGTGCTCTATAATGTTAAAATAAGACAAGTAGTCATTACAACAAACTATAACATGCAACACATGTCATTCATATATATAGATGTTATTTCCTGTACGATAGGGAGGAGAGAAAAAACTAAAGGACACTCAACCATGGAGTTGAACAGTGTTATGTCCTAATACTTTTGTCCATTGAGAGGTACTGTGAATTAAAAATTAGATACTCTGCCCGAACCCGGCCTGAGCCCGTGATCCAGCATTTGAATGTCTCGGCGCTTGGAGTGTCAGTTTACCGAACGCACACACAGTTGAGAACCTGTTATAACAGCCCACATATATAAATAATTTGGATTTAAATTGGGATCGGACACAATGGTGCACAGGCTCGGGTCGGGTCATTAATAATTTTTTGGGCCCGATCTAAGCTCTAATGTGAATTAAAAGTATCTAGAGGGGACACAGGTTTTGGGACGTAGAGACATTATAGTGCAAGAGAGAGAAATGATACACATAGAGTGTAACACACACACACATCCTTTTGATAATGTGCCTTTCCCATATCCATGCAAAAAGGCTGATCCTATATTGTTCTGATTTGGTTGTGTAGATTATAGTTGTTTGGGAATAAAAAAAATATATCTGGGTGTGTTCAGGCCCACACAGTTGAAGGCTTTTACTAGTTTTACAAATGTGGGTTTTATGGCAACAGGCACACACATTTTTATTTTATTTGCATTTTGTGCATGATGTGATGTTATTCATTTATTTTATTTATATTTTTTTGCGTGTATGTCCAAGTATAAATTCAAATCAGAGTGTATTCCATGTCTGGAATGGATGTACAGTATTCTTGTGTCTATAAGGTAGCAGTAATATAATCAGAATTGGGAAATAGTATTGACAAATTTTTTTTTTCTATTCTACTACGTACTTACACTATTTTATGTGTTAAATAGATAATGTGTTAAATAGAAACTTGACTACACTAAAAAGATAATGGACGTGACTAAGACCAATAAAAACTAAAATGATAGCTTGACGCAAAGACTAGACTAAAACTAAAATTAAACAAGGCTGCTAAAAACAACACTAAACATAACACCACAGAAATAACCTTATTTAAAGCCATACTGTGGGCTCCAAATGTAATTATGCTACACATCTATGCAGCATCCCTGTATTCTCTTAATTCAGTAGCAAAAAATACATTTCATGCTGCTTTACAACTAGTACTGAACAACTCGCTGTACTGAACATAGGGAGAAACAGGAAAGCAGCCATTTATAACACAAATTGCCCTACACTGCCTTCTCTCTCTCAGACATTTGTGCACGACCTCTCCAGCCAGGTAGTCAGACGGCACAGCACAAAAACCCTCTGGAGGAAATAAAGGGAGAAAGTGGGTCAGCAGAAAAGTGCATTGTCCTGCGTGTAAATATAGCTGTGCACAGAGACACAGACAAGCAGATGGGAAAAGGGGTAATTCTTTATCTGCAGATACTGCAAGGGGAAAGAAAAGATGCTCAAACACACACAGACGCACACACACACATTGCACCCTGCTGTAGTGCACACAGCGCTTCATCTCCATATAACAACAGGCCTCACCATAACAATGAAGACAAGGTTTTATCCTCTGGACAGGATCACCACTCAGACACACTTACAAATCAAACAAACACCTGCACAAAGCTTGCAATGTATATAAGTATATTTTGGTTTGTTTGTTTTTTTTACCTGAAGCTTCATTTTCCAACAGGAATTCATCGGCAAATCCTTTACATGGGAGGCTGTTGCCTCCCTCCCTGTCTCTCTGTAACGCACACGCACGCACAAAGCCTTGTTGGAAAGGTTACATGTCCCCTGTGTAAATCCAGAGGGGGACTGGGTGCTTCTGATGGCGGAAGTGGCACAGCAGCGATGTGGGAAGAACACAAACACAGCCCTAACAATGGGGCAAACACACACACGCGCACACACACGCGCACAGAGACGCGCGCAACCAGCGTACAACAGCAAGCTGCCCTACATTTACATCTCCCTTTGCAACGCTGACAAACACCCGTTCCCTCGGCCACTACTTGTCTGGACCTGCTCTGTGCTGTCGGTCTGCACCATCCACCCACACACCACTTCCTCCAGCTGACTCCAATCAGGAGAGGCCGGCTGCTGAATTATTCATGAGAGGGTGGAACAGAACAGCTCTAATCCAACCCCCCTGAACACACACACACACACATACACACACAAACCACAGTGATGGAGGGAGTTCATTTCAGTTCAGAGAATCGATTCTTTTGAACTGTTCATTTCAGTGAAGCAAATTGGATTAGACAAGCAGGATGGACACATTTATATGCATTATTCAATAAAACCACTTCATACGCATTTTTAATAGAACACCTTTTTGAAATATGCCTTTCAAATTACTTTTGTTTCTCTCTTACCAATAAAACTATTTGGAAATATTTGAAATGGTTGGCATAGTTTGTGATGTGACAGTCTATTTGTATTGTTTCATGTTTTATAAAAAAAAATCAACAAATGAATGACTCAAGTACAAATACATTCAACAAAGACACACCTTAACTCTCATTACCTCGCTGATCAATGAGATTCAGTTCAATGAGTGTGTCTAATCTGGCTCACTTCTATTCAGATGGAGCACAAAAGCTTGGGAGAAAAAGAAAGCCAGAGAATGAATAAAACTTTACAGAGGAAAGCAAACAAGTTCAGAAGAGTGTTCCAAGTGAGCTCTTATTGCATAGAATGACGGTTTGCAAAGATTATTGGAACTATTATATTTCAGTCTTTTATATTAAGTCGGTGCCAGAAACATTTTTGGATTCTACACAAACATTCTTTCAGCTGGGCATGTGACTCGGTTTGACTGACCCATTTTAAAAAATGGTCACAAATCAGATGGTGCGTAGTGTTGCTCTGTTGCTGAGCTCAGTAAACAAAAGCACACTCTCTTTTACCACCTCCGTCTGCATGACTGAGTCTATAATGCAGTCAAAAGCTCCCAGACAGGGGTGGCAGCATCTTGTGTTGACGCAGAGCAAAGCAGAGCAGAGCAGAGCAGAGCAGCTAACAAGGACAGACTTATCTAGTGACACAGTGGAAGAAAAACAATGCCACCACAGCGCCTATAAAATACAGTAACTTTAAGAAAGAATAGAGACAGAGAGTGAGACAGAGAGAGAGACAGAGAGAGAAAGAAACAGACAGAGAGAGAGACAGAGAGAGAGAGAGAGAGAGAGAAAGAGAGACAGAGACAGAGAGACAGAGAGACAGAGAGACAGAGAGACAGAGAGAAGGGAGCAGCGCTTCAGGGAGCAGAGATGGCAGAATGTAATTTGTTAGAGAAATTACCATGGCTGAAACTAAGGCTACTCTAGTCTACCCTGACTTCATGCTGCATTAATCCCAGCATTGCGTTGTACTGCTTCACAAAGCAGCAGCAAACCACTCTACAGTACAGCTCAAACCCCGGCACATGATGAATGACAGATTAAGGTAGAATTTTTAAAAGGTTATGTTGATGAGAAATGGAACAAAAATCCTCTGTTAAACTACATACAGACTGTGAGCGGACTGCTGCTGGAATGGCTTTGGGTGCCTTCCCATGCACATACGACCCATAATCAGTTAATCAGAGCAGTCTGTCTAAATGCCACAGCACTTAAGTCATTGCGAACAACAAGAGCAACAGTGAAAAGGAAATAAAACCACACTGTTTTTATCTCTGTTACATTATCCTGTTTTATGTTTTAATGGGGAAAAATTCCCGACTTTAATATACAAATAAAAGAGTTCTCGCCCCCCTCAGCCTGCATTCCTAGATCAGCCTTAATAGTACAGTATAACAGTAATAAAGAGAGGTATAAGAAATAAATCTGAGGAATAAAGGGAATTATGAAATATGAGTTACAGCTGTTTTTGGTACATAAATACAGGACATAAGTGGACATTATAAAAACATAACCACCACCTTTTATACTTTTATACCACTGTTTGCTCTGTGCATTCTAAGTATAACCCAGTGTCAAAACACAACTGACTAATTCATGCAGTAGCAGTACAATAAAATAAAAAGAATAACATCCTACACGTCCAAACACATCTACAGTGACGCACTAAGGATGATCCAGGCAAAGAGCACAACATAAGAACTGCTTGTAATATTTGACACATCAGTCACACTTCATTCTCTACAGCATCACATAACATGGGTTCTCTCTCTCTCTCCCTCTCTCGTTTGTCCTGAGAGATTCAAAATATCTTCAATGGAATATGCCTGTAGTAAACGTTCTTGTAAAACAACCCCCAGTATCACAGGAAAAAATAAGGGTGTGACCGACCCACAACTATTTTATCATTAACAGACAACGCCGTTCTGCAGCACAGATTTCTGAGATGTCAAGGTGAGGAAAAAGCTTCTGATTTAAGTGTACACAATTCAGCTGCGTGGGTTTCTTTGGTCAGTTAAAAAAGACTAGAGTTTCCAGTCAGACGCGACCGGTCTGTCTGCTTCTCAGATGATCCTGCAGCTGTGTGAAAGGCAAAGTTATCATGTGCGCAAAATAACTGGAACTGAAAGCTGACGGTAAGCCTTACTGTCTGAAGCCCAGGAGTCCTGCTTAAACTGCACACTCTGCTCATTTCTGAAGATGTTTTCCTGTTTAGGAGAACGTACACATTCAGTTCCCTTTTGGGCACTCTGCAAAGGGAGGCCATTTCTGTAAGTAATGAGAATCCTCATTGAAATTCTGCCCTTATATTTAATGCATGAGAAACAAGTAAATCTTGGAATTATTTGTTGTCCTTCTCATAATCTTATCTGGACGCTCAGCTGATTGCACAGTGTGCATAATTAAACGAGACTGTAAAAAATGTTTAAAAGCAAATAATTTATCTTGGAAACATTTAATGGAAACAGCTGCTTAGCTGTTATTTGTATCTATATTTGTTTTTGGTGAAAGGGGAAAATATTTGTATTCGTATTTATTAGGGCTGCCCCCAAATAGTCGACTAAACGTTAGTCGATATGAAGAAGGCTTGGTCGGATACATTTTCATTAATCGGTTAGTCGTTTTTTTTCTCGGCAGTCCACTGCCGTGCTTCTTTAAGCCTCATCTGGGGCCAACTGTTTCGTTTTGTGGCAAACAAACACAAACCAAGAATAAGAAATAAAATCCCTCTAATTTTAATTCATTCT
>JBBKCR010000141.1:10530525-10574956 GCA_037577295.1 Ladigesia roloffi | reverse complement strand
CACACACACACACACACACACACACACACACACACACACACACACACACACACACACACACACACACACAAATCATATCATTCAAACAAATCAGGAGATTACTTCATTTCCCCTAATGAATGACACGAACAACCCCCATATCAGTGGCAATATGTTCTGATCAGTAATATTTCTAAGTTTTCATTTTATTCCCATACAGCTCACCAGAGTTTAAATCCGCGGAAGTGAAAAATGCATCGCAACTTTAAAATTTTAAAGCGTCTTTCAGTGTAAAAAATGCTAACATACGAAAAACGCTTCGAAAGAAGCAGTCTACACCTGCTCTAGATCTCAATTTGAGGCAATACCAGATAATAATAGATGTCTGGGGAGAAGGTTTGTTCAGAGGCTGTTAAAGGAAACTTTACCACACCCAACTTCAGTTTCTAACACAGCTCAGAAACACAGAGTGCAGCATGCTCAGCTTAAGGGAGGACCCTGTTCTCTTCCGCAAGCTCAAACAGGCAAACTGCCTGAGACAGCCAACCTCGGTCAATCATCTGAGGAGAAATCTAAACAGCATCGCATAAAGGTCTGAACTGGCAGACTTTTCCAGGTCTGCAGAATGAGTTGTAGGTTTTGGACAGAATAAATCAGATCTGTCTCCCTCTTTTGCTCATAACTGTCCATCAATAACTGCATGCAATTTTTAAGAGGAAAAAGAAAGAACAAAAAAAAAACCTCAGCCGCCACGGCAGCTGATTATTTGTTTAGCAAGCAGAGCAGAATGACAAGGAAGAAAACTTATCATAAAAAAATCAAATACCCAATTGTTTAATTAGTTACTTTTTATAGTTCTGTTCAGTTCACAGATTTCAAAACAAAACCCTTACATGAAATGTGTGTGAAAAACTGCAGGTATTTTATTGCTTGAAAACAAATTACTGGCTTCTGACTGATGTTTAAATTCTACTGGCATTTATTGTACAAGCATGAGAAACAGCAATACGCTTAGGAAGCACAGAGCTAAAATATTAGCGCCATCAGTCTTCCGAAATTTGTAACTTTCATGGTCATAAATATCAGACTTCTCTATAATACTGATTTTAGTACCTTTCATAAAAATGCATGTGCCGATCCTGGCAGATTCCCAGGTTGCTGCGTGCCTACTGTCTGTGTCTAAAATTTATGCACAAGTCTCATGGTAATGAATCAATGCATCAATCTAAAGGCACATTGTTTGTTGTGGGAGGAGGGCGAGGACCTGGACACTCGGCAGGAAATGCAGAATTGGGGCTTACTGATTTCTCATCATGCACTGGAGCGAATGAGAGTCGCCAACTTCTGGACCCTAAATAAAGCTCCTGGTTGCTATGCTGCCAGAAGAACAATGAGAAGCAGTACTGGACAGTTACAGAGCCATCTCTCACATAGAACATTATTTATTGACTATATATCCAACTGGCAGTAGAACACTGTAGGGTGAGCGGAATCACTAAAATTAGCTGCTGTTTGGTGAACTAGTTTTCCTTCTTTTCATATGAAGTCACGAAGTTGCTCAAGAAGTCCTGCTATCCATCATTATGAGCGGTGCCCTACCAAACGCTTCACAAAGTTCTGCCATCATTTCTTGACTGTACTTAAAGGCAAGTAAATTTCATACCACGCTGTGATCACTTTTAATCTTGATCAGAATTACACGTTTAAACATGATTTGGAATTTACTATTTGTACTAATATGGAAAGTGCCAGATCTGTCACGAAACACAAAGTAACATGCTCTCTCTTTTCTACCGTATCATGACTAGCTTGACCACTTCAGAATGAATAACAATAAAACTAACAATAATAATATTTTTGCCCAAAATAACATTCTAAACAGCTCTGGACCATTGAGACGTGGACTCTACAAGACCTCTGAAGGTGTGCTGTGGTATCAGGCAACAAGAATTTAGCAACAGACCCTTTAAGTCCTGAATGCTGCAAGGTGGCGCCTGCATGAATTACACTAGTTTGTCCAACACATTCCACAAACACTCGAGTGTATTGGGATCTGGGGATTTTAAACTCATCATGTTCCTTAAAGCATTCCTGAACATTGTTTGCAGTGTGGTTTCCACAGTGCATTCAGATGCCATCTCTTCCCCAGGTGCACGTGCACCCGGCCATCCACTTGGGGGGGAGCCATTCATCAGATCAAGCCTCCTTCTTCCATTGATCCATGGTCCAAGTCCGATGCTCACTTGCCCTCTTATCAGTGGAAAGAGGACAGCACGAGCAATCTTAATGGTTTGCAGCTACACAGCTGCTTCCACTGCAAGATGGGATACAGAATGTAGTCTGCGTTACAATCTCCAGCGATTTGTGCTACAGTAATTATAGGATTTGACCATAAATAAAAAGTCACTGCTTCAACACTTGTTGGAGGTACCAGAATGTGAATTACCCCTCCAAACCTGTGTGTGTGTGTGTGTGTAACACCCACTGTTATTTTAGTCTTTTTGATTTGGACGTTACAGTGGCCCCGAGTACCCCCCCCATAACTTGAACCATGGTAGGTACTAACCCACACATACTGGGAACACTTCACAAGATCTGTCAAAATCCTTCAGATCCTTACACATGCTCATTTTTCCTTGCAACACATCAAGTTCAAGAACTGACTGTTCACTTGCTGTCTGCACTGCTTGACAGACGCCATTGTACGATCATAAAACGTTCTTCAAATCCACCTTAATGGGTTTAATGCTGTGGTTGAATCGTGTAGTTCCCATAACTATTCACACTATATATACAGTATATTTATAAAAATCAATCTGAGAAGTACCAAAATAAGCAAAACAATTAAAATGATAGCGAACTACATACAATTCCCCAAAACTGTCCACTAGAAACCCCAAATGCAGCAAGAGGGCTAGTTGTTAAGCAAGGTATAAAAAGTCTTTGCTTATTTCAGTATTCATATATCACTATTCTCACAATATCTTTCTGTTTTACAGAATAACAATCCCACATATAAAAACTCTCACAACTCTTTAGCAATTCTTAATATGACCGTTTAAAAGGAGGTGACTTCAGTCGGTGTTGTTCTTCTCACATCGCTGAAGTTCCAACCTTTAAACTTGTTTTCTGTAGAAATCTCGACTAAACGAAGCTGCCAGACAGATCAGCTGAAACCAATTACACAAAACATGCTGATATTCTGCTAAGATTCAAGCCTACCACTGTGTTCTACAACAGCAAGCTGTACCTCAGTGCACTTGAAACTCACTCACATGGAAACACAGGCATGTTCCAGTCCTAGACATACCCTTGAGATTTATGTGTGGAAAATAACAAAGCTCAGGAAAAGAGTCTTCATCCAGCTTAGCTTTCAATTCTCAGAACCACAGACACAGAAATGATAAAAACGAATGTCATATTCAAACATAAAGAGACAGCACTGTTTCAATTTGACACAAATTTCACACTGACTAAATACTGATAGCAGGATATTACAAACAAAAAACCATCATACACCCCTAATTAACATCAGCGTGAGCAAGTCAAGCGACCTCGAGGGAAGCACACTCTAAAATCAACACCACTCCAGGATGGCCAGAGTCCAGCACCGATTTTCTGCTCAGACACACCTGATACAACTTTTTATTGTCAGGTAAAGTGGGTGTGTTTTTTGCAGCTGTGAGCAAAACCTGTGACACTTGAGCAGGCTCATAAGCTACATGGGCAAACTCATAATCTGTTTTTATTATTATTATGTAGAGTGCAGTTCAGCTCAGATAAACTAAAACATGCCATTCAGTTCTCTAAGATAAGAGCATTTATGACAGACAACAGAGACTGCCTATTCAGACAAAAAACATTACTTACAGCTGTCTGTGTGCATGCATACATTACATGTACATATTATAGACAGAGAGAAAGACACACAAAGACCGACCAACTCCAGCACTACAAAGTACAAAGTGTGTACTAAATAATTCAGCACAAATTGCATCGATGAAAGTAAAAATGTTACCTGAAAGCCTGTAGCATGTGTCAAATCCATGTGAAGCCATCTATAGCCTAAAGCAGTATTAAACTCATTTAGCCATGCAAATTAAACACCAGAAATTAACATTATCATTGCCATGAATACTCAGATTCTCTTTACAAAGTATCATCCACATTTTCCAGGGTTATTTTCATGTTTACACAATAAAAAATGTATAATATAAGAGATGACTGGATTACTTTTTTTTAATAGGAGAATTAAATGGCAGTGCTCTGTTGCAGAGCAAATTTGAACCTTAAAAGAGTTTAATGTCTTTTAAATATTATGGTACATATTGTAAATTTATATTTGCATTTGTATCATGTAATCCCTACCCCAGGCCTAAAACTACCCTACCTGCCCAGAGATCCCAGATTAGGTCCAGAAAGTAAAAATTATTACAGCAAAACTGACCTACCTATCAGTTGTCATCCAAGACTTCTCACCTGGTCATGTCGTGTCTGGAGCAGTAAGGTTATCTATTTTCAGGGATTATCCATATAAATCTGCATGTGTGAATACTCCAAAGTTCCACTTGTAAAAAGGATTTAACTCTAATCGCGCAAAACAATTCAGCAGGTGATTAGTTTAGCCAAATGGTGAAAGTGCGTCAACTTTTCCAACAAAAACTTGACTGCCCAAACCAGTCCAATTACATTGTCAGAACTCACATGCCCCATAGCCATTATGACTAACACAGTAATTAAACTGTTGAATTCAGGCCTTTCCTCTAAATTTCCTCTAAAACGAAATCTGATTTTGCGATGCATAGTGGTAATGACTACATAGGATTTAATGGAAACCTTTTCCAACTACCAACTGTAAATCCAAATGTAAAGTGTATCAGGATACAACCCAAATGCAAGCCTAATGAAGTAACTGGGTGCAAACAGGGACTATCACTACCAACATGGGGACCTGTCTTCACATGTTTAGAGCCATCCAAGGTATCCACCTACTATAATAACTAAAATGCTTTGAGTAATTTAAGGTAATAGGAACAAGTTATCCTTATGGCAATGGAAATATGCCAGTTGGCCTCGATTCCCGTTGGGTTTTTATTCAGTATTAGCCCTGTTAGCATTTCAATTTGATGGTCCAACCCCAGGCCTCTTCTGAGTTCTAGTGATACAATAACTATGCACTGCAGGTATGACTTCACCCCTGATCAGGAAAGGGGGAGGAAATTGAAAAAGAAAAAAAATAATCAATATCCATTAGTGAAACAGAGCTGTGCTTAACCAGCCAGCAAAGACCTCTCATGATGCAGAATTGCAGAGTTAGCCCATCGTTAAGACTGATCACGTTTCTATTCAATTAGGCTTCATGTAAACTAGGTGTTGTTTTTTTTTCATCCGTAGGTTACAATTTAATCAGGCTGTGACCACATCAACAGTTTAAGAAAGGCACTACTCTGATTCTGATTTTGCATAACCAGAATGGACACTACCTGAATCTCAAACAGCAAAAATGAGAAAATCACGAAACAGTTTATGCAGCTACAATGGGAGTCTGAATGCAAATGAACCAGCGAACATTTCAGCCACTGTAGTGCAATTCAAATGAGAACAATACAACTGTCACGTTTCACTCAGTAATGACGACTGGCTTGGCAAGAGACATGTTGCTGCAACACAAAGACGTGGTGTAAAGATGCCACAGTTCCTGATGTGGCATTTGTTTTGGCATGAAAATCTTTTACTAAATAGCGACCGAACAAAAATTTTAATAAAATAGGTCAAGAGAATTTAGCACAAAAATTCACATCCCTTACCTGTTTATTTTCTTTTTTTCATTAGAGAAAATTCAACGAAGACGCATTTAAAACCGATTTAAGCATGATTGTTGAAATCACTTCAGGAGGTGGCATTAGATGTATTCACCTCACGTAACGCAGCCGTATCTCCAAAACACATTTGACAAGCAAAGTCCCACCCGCTGCTGTGATGGCAACCCCTGAGGTTCTGCTTACTTTAGAGACCGCCTTGCAGACTGCTACCACCTTAATTAAATAGATAGATATGCCTTTATTGTCATTGTACTGAAGCAGGATGCTACTCATGATGTGAAACTGTAGGATTAACGCAATGATGGCAGCTACATTAGTAGATTTCATGACGTAAGATCCTCCTCTTATAACATATGCCACTAAGCATCAGGTGAGTGCTGGTTTGCGACAATAGACTTTGTTTAAACAAACGTGGTTCATGATGGCAATAAAACCGGAGGATAATTATCCTTTAACAATCCTCTGAACACTTACTCTCATGCAAAACTTCCTTTTCAAACAATGGGGACCTTCAAAGTCCATAGTAAGAGGATTTTAATCTGGCTGAGCAGAAACTTACAGGATTATCCATTAAAAACAGTGAAATGTTGAGGCATATGACAAATATATCAGCCTCTATATATCATTATTATAATCAAGATAAACACTATGTTGAGGGCTTATCTTAATCTCTGCCCAGGACACTGTCCCTATGTGTGTGTCCAACGGGGAAGACACACTCATTACAGAAAAAATAATGTTGCTTATGGCATGGTTTTGAAAATGTAAGCATGATTCAGATTGCAGTTTTAAAATGTTCTCATTCATTGGAAACATGAACATGGTTACATAAGTTATATTTTCAGCACCTTGTTTTTTTGTGTGTGTGTGGGGTATATCAAAACGTGTACTGAATTGAGACACCACGGTATCATACCACATCAAATTCTGAGTCCTATGAACCAGTGCTGTTTCAATCATTTAGTTCTACTGTATCATTAGATCAGGATTCTGTGAAGTAGCGATAATTTCTGATCCAGATTCAGCGAGACTCCTCGCCCTGGAACATTTCCTCTCCAAGTGAAAGTGAAGCCCTTCGCAACAGAGTCAGGAAATGGACAGGAAATGTCAATTAACTGTGGAGAAAAGGTCAGGAGAGGCCAACAGCACAGTGAATCCACTGAACGTAGACTTACAGAACCAGACCCAGCAGTATCCGGACTCACTGTCTAAAGGACGAACAATTAGGGCAACTGATCTGTCTCATAGATTCCTCTAGATGTACTGAGCTACTCATGAGGCCAGAACCCTAAGGCTGGGAGATTAAACTGGTAGGAACAGCGATCAGAGAGGGTCTACAGTACATTTACACTAAGATAATATTTAAGAAGTCATCATGATACTTAAACTCATTCTTTTACAACCACGATTTAGACAAATATCCAAGTTAATAATTCACTTACAGTATCAGTAAGGGCACAGTGTCACATCAGTTCACCAGAAATTCTCAGTCAGAAGTTCAAGCAAGGTCCATCTTTGCAAACAAACACACCTGCTAACAGCAAAGACAGCAGTACACACGGTCAGCGCTATAACAAATTTAAAATAACCAAACTTCTGTTTTATTCACTACTGCAAACATTTTCATTAGGTTTCACTGAAGCAAAACACTGGAAAGTAGGCTGAGGATGGTCAATGCTAGGGATACTGTATAATGTTTTGCTTCAATGACTACATTATGAAACTTTTTCATTATGAAAATAATGCAGTATTGGCTCTTAAGATGATTGACAAGTCCACTATCCAGATATCCATGTTCTACCACAAAGAGAACCAAGGTGCAGGTGATTCAGAATTCAGAATTCATGCCTTTCGAATGGATTTTATAGCTTTTTTTTATCCATTTGAAAGGCATGTATTCGGAATTCTGAATCATTTACACTTTAGTTCTCTTTCTTGTAGAACATAGATATCTGGACATTGGACTTGTCAAGCATCTAAAGAGAAAATACTGCATTATTTCTCACCTACACCGTATCTGCTCATATTTAGGAGGAACATGTATTAGCCAGGCCAATGGCAGAATTTTAAGCACAGTCACACATTGTTCCTTCTGACTAGCATGAAGCACCAGAGCCTCCAGTTGTTCCTCACCTTCAGGAGACATCTGAGGCCACACAAAATCAGTGCAATACCTTCGGTAGCCATTCGAGCAGATAAAACCCCAATACACTGGGCCCTTATCTTCTGCATTTTCTGCAAAAAGCTCCCATTTGCTCAACAGACCATGAAGAAATGAGAAGGCAAACGCAGAGAGGGCAGCCCATGCTTGACCCTTGCTTGACATCTGCAGCTAATACCCTGTATCTTAGGCAATCCAGTCACAGAGGATCCGACAAAGGTTTGTGTAGCCTTATCCTTTCATGTATAAGCTAATTATCAAGCATTTAATGACTTTTAAAAGAAGCACAACTAAGGCGTAGGATTAGAGGTCATGTAAAGCTACACACACCTCCATTCTAGCTCACATGCCTAGCAGTCATGTGACAATACGTACCTACAATAAGCTCGGAATGTTGCCTACATAAACAAACAAGGTGGGAAATATTCATGTCAAACATGGGATGAATCCATAACAGAACGGATGGATCGGTAGTCAGAGTGGATCAGCCTCTTATCTAAATGGACTCTCTGAAGGGATTCTAAAGAGTTGTTCACATTAAAAAAAATTAAGCTCAGTAATACCTTTGTGCGGAACAGTGATAGCGCCTGCACCTCAGTCCCCTCACACACTTAGCAAGGCTGAGAAATTCGAAGTGCTGACTGAAATTGGATGGGAATGCATGGTTTGTGTAAAGCGTAATCCTACATAGTTTTGCAGTTCTGCAAATATTAATGTCGTTTTATGCAGGAGTCTCTAAACATAGAACCTTACACAAACAGATCCTATTTTCATACACCGGGATTCAATGGGTCGTATGGATCTTCTGCATTAAATTGCGAGGCAGTACAGCCCCATCCCCTATATGACAGCATTTGTTTGAGCTGATAAGGGCCACTCCAGAAATGTTATTTTCCATTTCTCACCCTCGTCTTATCAGGCTGTCCCTGTGGCTTGTCTTGCTCGTTGTGCTCTGCAGGGAGGTGCAGTGCAGAAGACTGCACGACCTCTCCGTTTCTCTCCGTTTCTCTTTCCATACTGTCGCTGACCGAGGTCTCTGGCATAGGCATCATATCCAAGCTGCATTCCCGGCTAAAAAAGCATGTCAAATGTCAGTGTAGTCTTGGTTCTCTAAAGGATTACAGATAAAGAGGCCTATCAGGCACACCTGTCAAAAAATACATTTACTCTTAGAAGCGTGGGGCTGTGGGGCGCCCTGCATATTTCTTTAGAGGCAGAAGAGCTCCCTATGTGTACAGAAAAGTACAAGCATTACTGCTCAAATGCAACCCCTTGTGATTTGATGGTTCACATTTGTGTTTGAAAGTGACCCATATCTGCAAACACAGAACTGAAAGTTACATACAAGTTAACCGTTGCAGACACACCTCCGACGTCGGCTCATCGCGACAATATGAACGTGCAGTGAAGTGTAGCGTTAAAAGAAAATCAGGTCTGCACACTGTAATGGGCACATACTGTGTTTCCCACTAATCTAGGACCATGAAATCAGCTCTAGTGTGACTTGGAAAAATCTGGCACGGCACAACTTTTGTGCCGCACTTAGGTTAAATCGTCCTCAAAGAGGGCAGGAATCATACTTGCACATCTGTCTTAAATCTCATCAAGAAGACGCAATGAGACTGGGATGTTTCTTCTCTCAAACATTTTGCTGTGTAAGGGAGGCACCAAGCCAATACTGTCATACAAACTAGATAAGCTGCAGATGCCATTTTTTCTCTACATTGCTGACACAAGGATGTGCTGCCTCATCTGTCCAGCCTTAAAACAAATGATGCTGTGGCAGGTTATCCATCAGAGGAGCAGTAGTATTTGTTAAGGCTGTCAACTCATATAGCTTACCTAACGAAAAAGGAATAATCATTCGATGCTTTACAGGCTCATGTGATGCAAACAGCATATGCGTCATGAGCAATTATAATATTCCATAATGATCAATCACTTGAGTATTATAAAGGTAATTTACTATTATTCTGTAGCTTCCCCAGATTGCTCCCTAGAAGAGCCTGTCCTTTATTAACAGCTATTATTATAATCAGCAATTGTACCAATAGAAATACAGCCCTCACTGTTTCCTGGAAGAATTAGTTCCCATTGCAAAATGACAAAGGAAGCATCAGTTACAAGCAAGTCTGTTGCGGTCTTTTTTTTTTTGTAGCCAGGTAGTTGCTCTTAGAGATAAAAGTAAGCAAAATAAAATGCAGCTCATGGTTCATTGCTTCTACACAACATCAGAACAGTCAACCGGTTTGGCAATATGTGAGATCTGTACACAACGGCACAAGAGTCAAGCGTGACTATTTTTGAGGGACTCAGGTGTATTTAGCCATTATGATTATCTCCCAGTCAGTCAATGATAGTGCTGCTCACCCTTAAAAAAAACTAGAGCAGAAGTGGTGACACCCTTCAGCTTGAATGCAATCCAGCTGAGCGCAGCCAGAAAAAATGTTCACCTGGGTTCCACCCATAACACACTATAAAGAATGTCAAAAACAACGCTGAACATTTACAGGCATGGCAGACAAGCAATATCGGAGACTGCAAGTGCAAAACAGAGTCCATCGCTCTCCAGACTGACCCTAAACACGGAGGAGAAAGAGAACTGATGAAAACAAGACTAGGAATCCAATGGAACAATGACTACATTAAAAATCTTATGCAACGCCTGAATTTGTTCTGCTCCAAAATACCAATGACTATCGTTTCCCTTCTCATGAATTTCAACAGAAAAGACACAGCCCACTCCATTTTTATCCTACAGAAAGATGCTGGCCGAAAGCATGGTCATTAATCAGCTTCACAGTTCTGAGCCTGATTAATCAAAGCCTTTAGCATACCTAAAAATACTATTCGTGCCACATACACTATCTTTGTTCAGACCACAGCCTGGAACGCATCACTCGTCTCATTTAATCATGTGCCTGCTTATTTCCTTTCTGCACATCGGTTTGGCATATGACAAGCTGGTGCAGGTTGAGCTCCAGTCTGCGGCCAGAGATCTGTATCTACATAAAAATCTTTTGTAAAACAGGAAAAATCTTAGAGCACACATCTTAAATTTCTCTTTAAATATTCCCACTTGCTGTGTGGCTAATTCAAAAAAGCGGTCCAGTCAGAATCAATACTGAATCCTTAAATATAAATGTAGGAGCTAAACTGGTGTGGACCGAATAGGTGAATATGTTGTTGACCTCACAAAAACAGTGAACTAAAAACAAGCTGTTTATTGTGGCTTATTTTCTAAATGTGGACAGTAGTGAATGGTATGATCAGCAACTTAATGTTTACAGATTTAATCAAAATCATTAGAAAACCAAGGCCATTGCACAATTAAGAGCATTTCCAAAAATACACGTGACCGCTAAAAAAAATAAAAATGCATGTTTGTGTGTGTGTATTTTATTATATTTATAAACACACATTTTTACATTACATTATCCAGCTTATCAAATGGCTATTCCAGACAAACATCAGATATACGTTCATATTCCACAAAACGTGCCTTTCCATCCCGGGCGTATTAGACAGCCCCACATGAGCTTTAAACCTTTAAACCTGGGCAACACGCCGAGAGCTGGAACACCGTGCCATGAGAAAAATCTGCACAAAACCAACAGAACGAGCCGCACGTTTTAACAGCGCCTTCTCCGTCCGCATGTGAGCAGCTCCGCAGCCGCTTAACTGTTCACAGAGAAAGAGGAAAACAACAGCGTCCAAACCTGAGAGTTTGTCTTCTTATTGTCCCCACAAACAAAGCAGAGCTGCAGCTCAGGGCAGCCTACAGTCCATCCAGAGGGACAGGAGAACATGAGGGCTGCAGCGCACCGCCTATGCTATTGTGTGTGTGTGTGTGTGTGTGTGTGTGTGTGTGTGTGTGTGTAAAAGAGAGCCTGTGTGTATGTTTGTGTGTGTGTGTGTGCGACTGCTGTTCACTGCTCTCCCGTTTCAATAATCGAGCTCCAGAGTGTCACACTTTCAGGCGCACACAGGAGGACCGACTTCACCAACACTCGATCTTCAGTCAGTCAGTCAAAGCACACAGCTTCACAGGACTCAGTTCTCAAATAAAGCAGGACATTCAAGTGCCCCTCGTTTCAGTAAGCCTGAAGCACATAGACGTTATTGGAGCCACTGTCAGTGAAGGCAACAGCAAGATATCACCCATACATACACGATAAGACAAGGGAATGGAGAATATCGATGATCACCCTTAAGTGTGTTTGAGTGTATGTTTGTATTCTTGCGCTTGAATTAAATAGCTCCTCTGTGTTGTGGTGCTGCAGGAGACGCCTCTAGAGAGACAGATCTAACGAACATTAAAGATAGAGAAACGATAGAAGCCAAATTTCCAACTGCAGTGGGAGAGGCAGGCACAGGCTGTCATTTCACACTGGGGGTCCAGGATGGTGAATTAAGAAAGGGTGAGAAAAAACGATGCAAACAGTCGGGCTTGAAGTGCTCGACCAGTACAGTGTGAAATCATCTCTACTCACCTTATTGTCCCGATGGTTTGTTTATTTCTCACCGCATGCGTCATGTCCCTGACTTCCGCGATAGTGGAGCTGAAAAACTGAAGGGAGGGTGAAGGGGGGGACTGGGGTGCGCATGCGCACTGCCATCCTCCGGCTCCGTGGCTGCAGTGGAGGCCTGGGATTCATTTATTTAAGACCTGCTCTCAACTCCAGGCCTGCAGTCCACCTGCTCCTACAGGCTTGATTCACACCAGGAAGGACTTTAATTAGCTAATCAGCTCGGATGATGACTCAGGTTGCGCAATGACCTGAGCTCTGGTGTTGGACAACAAGTCAGAAACTGGCTTCAGCCTGGACTACTGGTTGAATGAGATGCGATACAGGACAGCCAATCTGGAAAAAATATTGTTTACATACATCGGTATTAAAGATGCATGAACAAAAGCAGGACTTAATTCTAACGGTAAAGTACAGAAAAACAGCAGCAAAAAAACTAAATTTGAATTTATATTTTCAGAGCACATCTATTTTACCATCTTTGTAAAAACAAGACAAATGTGGTGAAACAGGGTTAAGTGAGGCTTGTGGAGTGGACACTACCCTGCTCACAAGACTGGGTTTTTAACTGAAAAACTGGTCAATTCTAGAGATTTTGACTTTTTTGGCTTATTTTGTTAAAGGGTGACATGACAATAAGTTGAATTTGTGAAAAATGTGATTAGAACTCTGTAGAATCCAGATATCAATACAATTTAATACCAGGTCAAGACTTTTAGAACAAAAAAAATTAACAGAACCTGAAAAATGTGTAATGTATCATTACACTTCTAGACCACATGTATGTGTGTTTTCTAAATAGTACAAACAACCATTATATACTAGACATAAAATAATAAGGTACTTATGTTCATTGGAGGGTGAATTATACTCTCTATATAGTCTGATGAATACATTTGCTTTAGTTTTTCAGAGTTTGGGTTCCACCCCTTAGTTTCAGTGAAGGGTAGTATTTTTTACAACATTTAATAAATTAAAAAAATGAATGTGTTATTTATTATCTGGAGGTGATGGAGAGAACAGCAGTAATGTTCTGGAGTACCGGATGAAGAGTTGGGTTTGCCTTATTAAAGCTATCAGCCAGCCCACTTTTTGAGAAATACCTCATTCACTATTATATCAATGGATGAAATACAATATCATATATATTTTTAATACATGTTGCATGTGCACAAAAAAGGGCATGTCATTGATTTTTTTAATCTTTTTGAATATCACCCCCCCTCCAACACAGAGGTGCAGTTAAGCCAAAATCATAACTGTAATAATAATTGATGTATATATTATATATTGCAGTTAAATAATAAGAATATAAATGTCTAGTTTATTTAAAATCTAAGCTCAGTTATGGGTTTCATAAATCCTATAAAACAAACTGCATGTATAAAACATTTATAATAAATTCTAATACATTATTACTAAATTTACTATACATTTTGAACTACAGATTATACATTCTCTTTGATTTTTATTTTGCTGAGTAGCTTCCAAAATTATATAGAACAAAAATGGAAATAAATATATTAAAATTGAAACAAAATTCTGAGGGATTCTCCTAGGTAAAATGACTTGGGAGAAAAGGGTTAAGGTTACAGGGTGTCTACAAACATAGTTAACGCAATTATATGCTTCCAACTTTGTGGACTGTTTGGGGAAGGACCTTCTCTAATCCAGCATGACTGTGTCCCAGTGTGACATCCATAAAGACATGGTATGAATTTATTGTCAAGGAACCTCAGTGGCCTGAACACAACCCTGACCTCCATCCAGCTCCAACACATTTGGAATAAATTAGAATGTCGATTGTGAGCCAGGCCTTGTCCAACATCAGTGCCCGTCCTCAGAAATGTTTTTGACTAAATGGGCACAAATTCCCACAAATACATTCCAAATTGTTGAGGAAAGACTTCCCAGAAGAATGCTGGCTGTTGTTGTTGCTGTTGCTGGGCAACTACATATTAATACCCATGGTTTTGGAATGGATTGCCCCAAAATCTCACAGATGTGATGGTATGGTGTCCATATACTTCTGTCCATATTATGTATCTAACAAAAATGGCCCGTGTAATTCTGAAAAAAGGTTGGAAAATCCAAACACAAATGTCACGTGTACCTCAGGAAAAAAATAGAACATGGGTCCTGTAACAGATTTGAAAAATCGAATTTATGAATTTTCCTCAAGAATTTTCCTGTGACCATGGATGTCTGATTTTTGTACAGCACATAGCATTACTATCACGAACAATGGATTTTAGGGAGAGAGCGAATATCTGCTGGGGTTAAAGCTCCCCCTCCTGTTCCTTGGGACCCTGTAGTCTGTTTGTTATGCAAGGTTACATCTTCTGTTGCTGGCTCGTCTCTGCCTCTCTGAGGGAATACAACAGAATGTCTCTGTTTGCATTGTGTGGGCCATAGGAGAGGGAAGGGATGGCTAGAGGCCATGTGTTGGGCTTTGTGGAATTTATGCTTTACACACTGAGTCTCTAAATGCTTGTTTTTTCAGCCTGTACACTGAAGATTTTGAAGGGCTTAAACAATGAGCATCGTTCATTATGATGGAACAGACTTCAGGAAGCGCCTTTCATGAATCACAGATGTAGGACACATGATTCACTGTTCCAAACTAGAAAACACAAAGGATGACAGGAGTGTGCATGGACACACAGATATGATGAACCTGTTGAGCAAGTCTGTGCGGACGGGCTTGTTTCCACAGATGTTTGTTTCCACTAGATATTGAATTACATAGGACTTTCCTATACAGGACAAAATACAAGCCTAAGCGAGAAAGGTGAAGTCTAAGAGCAGGAACTGCAAATAATTCATGCTGGGAGAATTCTCGCACAAGAGTTTTAATCGCCGTTAAAGAAATGACCAAAGGCACTCCTTTTCATTTCACACGGCACTTGCTGATTGGAAAAATTGTATGTTATTAAAGACCTTCTGCGTTTCCTTTGTGTCCGAGTACAATTCCGTACTGGCATAGCCACAACTACATCCCACTCACAGAACTTATATCTACTGCCTTCAAAGGCTCCTCCAGCCTGCTCTAGCTTCTGTGAACCACTCTATAACCTCTACTGCTTTGTGTAAGCTAATGTCAGGAGGGAGTATCCATTTTAACCTCCCACTACCCCAGGATTCTGGATCTGGTTTGAAATATTTTCTCTTTGGCAAGTACACGTTCACACATTCCATGAAGACCACACTGAAAAGGCCAAAGGCATCAAGGCTATCAGATCCCAGTACAGTGGCACCAAGTGCTAGTGGACATCCTTGCTATTAGAAGATGACATTTCTGGATTATCTAGATTATGCAACACAGGCACTTCCCACCTGGAACCTGCAATGATCAGGGATGTCAGACTGACATGCAATTAAACATCTGAATTCCAAAGCACCATCAAAACATTTCTGTCAGAGAATCACAGAGTTCCTGCAGTTAGTTATATTATTTTGAGTAGGACACATTATAATAAAGCTCTTTTGCAAAGCTTGCTGTACATGTACAGCCTACAGATGTTAAAGCCTAGCTTCAAACTGTCCAAAGGAACTTCTTTAGTTTTCTGATGGATTACGAGAAGGCACCAATTTTATCGAAAATACCTGAAAATATTTTAAAAGTCAGAACAGATCCAAAAATGTTCAAATAAGGTATTTTGAAGAAACAGAAATTAGTAAATAAACTTAAATAATTAATTACATTTAGTCCCTGTCAATTTAACCCCCTTCTCTAGGCCTCATAGTTGCCACTGCATCAGAGGAATGGGAATTGTCTCTCTAGACATTTTCATTGATGTAATCATTTTAAGTCAAACTTAATTGAATTGCAATATTTAATGAAGTTATTCAATCTATACATTTAAGGCAGAACCGAAAAACAGTCCAAAACAGCGAAAACATATGGTAGTGGAGCAAATAAAGATTTCCTTCTTATTCACACATCAGCAAGTGTGGCCTAACAAACATCAGAACATTATCACACAGTTCAATCACAACCAAACACAGCCAGAAACTTTCATCAAAAACACTTCTAAGGAAACACAGGTATATTTTATTAGTTGGATCCTCAAATAAATACTGAGAATTTGAAGCAACAACTGCTGACTGTGCAGTAATTTTTAAAAATGATAGTAAAATAAAGGAACTTTCACAATGGCAACCAGCAAGTGTCCACATCTTACCATAGCAAGCCCTTCTGAAAAGAGTTAAGAATGCTACATGGCCAGACTGCACAGTGGTATTTATAGCTTGCTGACAAACATGTAAACCTTGCATACTTCAAATCAAATGAAATGCAAAGTAAGACAGATCTCTTTTTTTAATAGTTGTGTAGTCCTTGGCATGATGTTGAATAGAGAGCTGTCAGCCTGAAATGAACCAATTCAGAGAAGAAAAAAAGATCTAAATACCAGGACACTCAAACAGACACCATAACACCATCACAAACACACATAATTCAGGCTCCCCATGAAATATGCAGTATTTCTAAAGTGCATCTCTCAAAGACTTGCCTTGTGACATCATCTCTCCATATTTTAAGAAACAATAAAAGTAAACTACAAGGAAAATTATATATATATATATATATAAAAAATTATTATACACACACACGCACACATTAAAAGTCATGCATTATGTTCACTAAAAGGTTTGTAGTGTGATGGATACAGATTTAGAATCCACTTATTTTTCATGCCTGGTTCTTTTTTTGTTCTCTTCGTACTGTATGTGCAGTAAAGAAGAAGAAGAAAAAAATTCACATTTGTGCAAAAGTAACTGCTGAAAAAAAAGCATGTGCTATTTTTTGCTCTGTTTCTACACACACGATCCTTGACAGTTAAGCAAACACGGTGATAAAAGCACACACTGGTGATAAAGTCCTTGCTCTTGTAATCACTTATAATGAGTATCTTGTATTCCACCTTGGCTCGTTCAGACAATGCTGTTATATTTTGGGCAGCTTTGGTGCGCTAATGATGGGGTTGGACTCCTGTAGAAAGCGGCGGCCTGCACTTTTATAGTCGTAAGTGCAGTCATGGGCCTCTGCATAGCGATGCGTGGAGCAGAAGTTGTTGCCACACCTTAATTGAACAAACAAAACACAATTATTAGCACAATCGGATACATCTGGATACAAAAAGATTCAAGTGGGACAGTAATCTCATTACTTTTCTCGGGAGGGCCACACAGATAATAAGTAATTAGAAATCATTCATTAACCAGGTCATGGTAGTCTGCAGTAGCGGTAGTCCTGAACTCATCCAAAGATTATTCTTTGTTCTAAAGCTTTAGAATGTCTGCAACTATTCATTAGTCATTTGTATTCTTGCCCTGTATGGAACCATCTAGAAGCAATAGAAAAAAAACAAGATTTCATTCTTAGAAGAATAAGAGGCTATGTGGCAGGCCACTTTCTGAAAAAGTGCTTTCCAAAAGAGTTTTCCAAAAGAGTTTTCTGTGCATTACAGGCACTGGCAGTAGAGAAAGTGAGGCATACTGTAAGTCAGCCAGGAACAAAGAGACATGCCTTCCCACATTTGAGGTCAGACAAATCTGATCATCATAAACAGAAGAAGAATTTGATCCAAATAAACAGCCTTGAACTATACAATACAAACTGCAGATCACAAACTAGCAGATATTCCCTCCAAAACACACGGCATATTCTTTTCTTTTTTTAAATCCACAGGACTTCATACACTAAGAGTTCTTGAAATAAACTTGTCTTACCACTGAAACAAGAAGTATTCTACAGTTTCCATCAAAACATAAAAAAAGAGTTCCATCAAAGCCTGTTTAGACTGAGAGCTCTAGCCTATCCAGGTTCAACAAGAAAAACACAGTGCAGCATGGGAGACCTGCATTCATAGCTGGTGGCCAGCCCAGTCTTCTTCCCACACAAGAAGCAGTGCTTTGAAGTTTTCTTCTTTGAGCCAACAGGGGCTTTCACGGGAGGGAGGTGATATGTTGGAGTGCCTGAAAACATTTTAGGCAACAAAACAAAAAAAATGTTAGTTTTTTCTACAACTATATAAAAAACGAAGTATAATTCTCTTACTTTCACCTGTCAAATATAATACAATTGCCTGAGCATGTGAGTGTTGTGAGTTATGTGAGTAGCAGTCCTTCAGATTAAAATCATGTTTCTGTGGCAACAATCAGACTTTGAATTGGATGCTTTTTCGTCTCTTGATCTGAGGTAAATATGTGTATAAAAGAATGCAGAAAACACATTTATCAAGACAAGCTGGCAGTGTCTGTACTGAACTGCATTTAGTGGGTAGCAGTGAGAAAGGTTTATTTATTTTCATTTGAGTAATATATCATTGACAGTCAGGAGCTACATATTAAAAGTAACAAAATAAAATGGCTAATTAGCTGATTTGGCCACAACAGGCTCATATGAGTAGTTGTCAACAACACATTTTAAATCAGCTTTTATATCTAAAAGTTTGCTCAAGCCTGTTCATACTGCACCACTAAAACCAAAATGGAGTAGAATAATATTTTCATTCATTCACTCCCAAAGTGTGGCCATCTCCCAGAGTGATGGGTCTCCATTAAGTGACTACATCACCAAATTGGTAGAAATAATTAATTCTCTTTCAGTTGACATTGTAGCCTGACATTGTAGACAGGTCTACTCTGGAGTCTGCAGTCTACTCTCAGTTGCACAAAATCACAAAAAAACATTTTAACAACTAAACAATAATACTGATAATAATGACCACAATGGTATATCACTTTACAATAACCTACAACTAGAACTATCAAGTCACAAAAGTACAGTGGGTATAGAAAAGATTCACTCCCTTTACAGCATAAAATGGAGAAATGTATTTTTGAGTTGTATTTACTGAATATATTATAGCAACAGGTAAAATAAGTAGATAAATAAGCTGAATCAATGATATGGATAAAGGATCACACCATCCTAAAACACTTGTAAACTCAATCGGGTGAAATTAAATACCTCCTGAATAGCACACCAGGCTAAGTGGCTTCCACCTGTGATTAAATGTAATCGTTTTGATTAGTAGAGCATAAAACAGCTTTTCCTGGAGCATTTCAGAGCTCGGTAGTGCAACGGAAAGCAAACCATCAGTTATGGTTGGCAAGATCTCAGGGATGAAGTTGGGAGAGTTGTGGACAAGTCAGGTGGATCCCCAAAAACTCAAAGTTTTCAAGTCTTAGGAGGACTGCAAAGGGCACAACCAAGAAGTGAAAGTGTTTGGTACTCCTAGGACCTCCCTGGCACAGGCCGTCCCTCCAAACTGGATAGAAGAAAAAAGAAACTGGTAGCACCAGTACTTTGGCTACTGTGTGCATGTGACTGTCACAAGTGCACCACAAACATAGAGGTGAGTTGCAAGAAAAGAGCCACTTCTCAAGAACATTATGTCTTGATTTAGCTTTGCTAAAATGTACCTTGCAGATTATGAGGCCAAGTGGAAAAAGTGTTCTGACCATGTGGCATCAACACCAAACAGTATGTTGGAAGGAAAACAAACATAGCTCACTATCGAAAGAAAACTATACCTGCAGTGTTGCAGGAAGGTGGTGGCATCCTGTTCTGGGGTGTTTCTCCACAGAAGGAAAAATAGATGGGGCAAATAATAGTCATATTCTTCAGGAAAACCTGCTGCCCGTTGCCAGGACATTGTCAATGGGAGGAAGGTTTATCTTCCAACATGACGATGACTTGAGGCACACAGCACAACTGATCACACAGCAGCTGAACGAGAAATGGGTGAATTGCATGGCCTGATCTAAAACCTGTTGAAAATCTGTGGAATGACATCAGGATTGCAGTCCACCCACCAGTCTCCATTCAATGTGGCCGATCACAAACAGTTCTGCAAAGACGATTGGACAAATGTTGCACAGTCTAGATGTGCAAAGTTGGTTAAGAAATATCCCAACAAACACAAGGCAGTAATTAAAGCAAAAGGTCCTTATCAAATCTTTCAGTTAGACATTATAAGTTGCATTAAGCAAATACAGCTAGGAAAAAGTGTGTTGTATGAAAACCAACAAATATTTTGAAGGGGGTGATTCCTTTCTAAATCCACGATGGGACACAAAGGAGGCATATGAGAATATGATAACGAATCTTGTGTGTGGCAGAGACAGTCAGGAGTACTAGGCCAGGCACTGAGGCATAAGTTTGGATAAGTAAGTGCCGTCCTCTAGATCCATCAGTTCTCAGGCATGCTTCCACAGATGTGCATCTGTGCCACAGACAATCTCAAACAGTGACAGGGCGTTAGGGATGAGATGCAAGCACTGGCAGCGATATTTTTGGGAACATTTCAGGAAAATCACAAACACCAGCTGCTGTCGAACATCTCACACTGAAACCCACCAACCCATCCCTGAAGACCTCTAAGCTTCTACTGCCGCAAGGCATAAGCATTAGGAATGGAACCATAATTTGATGCTATTCACAATACTGGGTTCCTGACACAATATTGTCAAAGCATTTTGAACAACATTTGAATAAAGAAATATGTTCAGTTGTGGCACAATATACTAATGAGACTACAGCTGGAAGGCAGAGGAAAGGTGATGCATGACATGAATATGCCAGACCGGGTTGTTAACTGGCACTAGCTGAACAGTGTAAACAATGCAGTTGCATCAATTATTACTAAATGGCTGCTTGTTCTCCATAATGCATTTGGTGTTGTATTGTTGCAACCTTGGCAGTTATAATAGTTGATGTTTGCCATTTGGTCTCATAGACATTGTGTTGATGTTGAGTATGTGCATGTGAACTGATCATCATGTAAATGCTTATACATCTGTGAACTGATGGGGGGAGTTATTTCCTGTAGTTTGGTTTCGAACGGCAGTTGTCTGCAGCTTTTCTATGAATAACTTACAGTGTGGAATGAAACTGCCAGGCTTACACAGTGGCTACAGTCATGACAAATTTAGTTTTGTCATTTTCATCATTGTATTTATGCCTGCTACAAATTAAAGGGGCGTAATGCATTTCCTTTTTAATCCCTGTCATTTCTAACTACATCTGCAATTGGTCACCTATGACATAAACGAATTTGAGAAAATTAAGCCAAGTCAAAATTGAGAGCTAAGTGACATTATATCACCCCCATTATGAGACATTTAATGCATTTCTTTATATGCATTAATATGTTGAACCTAGCTATGGGGGAAAGCATTTTGAGGTCTGGACTGTGCAGTTACTGAAGATGAGAGATACTTCAGTACCTCAGCTGCGTCTGAGTCTCCACAAGCGATAAGGCATTCCTCTGAATGGGTGCAGTCTAGCATTAAATAGTTGTCTGGGATGCGGGGGGGATGGAGTGTGTGCAAAATACTGAAAACAGTCACAAACGCAGAAGTACGACACACAGTTCAGTCTTCCCACTAAATAGAAAAATACTTGGGAAGAGGCACAACTGGAAAGTCTGAAGTTAAAAAAAGAAATGACCAGATGTTCTGGTGAATATGTAAGATAAAAAGCAATAACATCAGCAGATCCTTCCCTTTGACAAAAAAGCATCTTAATTATGAAGTGTACAGACTTACCTTGTCTTTTTGTTGCACTGGAGAGCAGACTTGAGCCCAGAATTCCTGATGGCTGGAACAACATTCGTTGGTATATATGAATCCATTACATGTACTACTATTCCCGAAAAAGAATTCCTGAACAACGCTAAGGGTTAACAATAAGGAAAGAAGAATGTTTCTGCAAAGTAAAAGATCTTGTTAAGAGAGATTAAATTTGTGTCAAATGTCAGATGGATGAAATATCACAAAATCTGGCATCCAAAGAATGTGGTTGTGATGCAGTGTGTCCAATTTTGAGGAGTTTGAACTTTGATGTCATAAGATCCTGATTACTGAGATCATTAGATTTTCACTCTAACTGTGTTCTCTATGTAGCACTACACCATAATTGAATCAGAATCATCCTGTGTCATCTGTATCCTAGAAGCACATTTGCCAAACACATTACTTTTGGCATTCAGTTGTCAAGCTATTGCCCAAATATTTTTGTGGCACACACAATCCTTCATGTGGCACTAAAAGCACCATTTCAGGCTAATTAGTCAAGTCTACACATATGAAATAATTGACAAAAAAAAAAAAAAAAAAAAACCGGACCCACACAAAAAATAAATAACAAAAAAAAAAATCACAGCACATTCCACTACCCTGAAAATAATAAAAATTGAGCTCTCGGGTTCAACGACATGCATGATGTGTAAAACACATTTCTAGGACATGACATACTCTCACCGTGTATGAGCCTGCTCTCTGCAGGGGGTTTATTCTGCGCAGCAGGTCCTCTTGAAGCAGATGGATGTTGGCCCGCAGGGGGGCTGAAGCACCATAAAACCTGCCCAGCGTACATGACCCAGCCATTCTCTTCGGACCCCCTGAGCTGGATAGCGAAGCCAGGAGCTCTGCATTACTTACACAGCCCAGTGGTTCTTTAGAGGCCTTGTTGGCGATCTTGGTGATACTTCGTGCCTCGCTCTTCGAGATCACCTCCAGCTGCTTGCTAGGAGAGTCCATTTTGATGCTGCAGAGAGGACTGGACTGTGACGGCAAATGGGCGGAAGTGGAGGGAGTTTCATTAGAGTTAAGAAGTACATGAGGTGGGCTGGCCTGCAAAGAGGCCCCTATGAACTCAAGGGGCTGAGACATGCATGGAGGGGTTAGTGGCTCATTGGAAAGGTGCAGGGATTTTAGAACAGGCTGACATGGCAATGTCTTGGGGCCAACTGCCAATGCGTCACTGTCAGGTTGGGACTGTACTGTTTTAGTGCCTAAAGCCCATGTGCTGAGTGAGTCTGAGGTCACTGCTTGGGACAGCAGTGGAGGTGCATTCATGGGCTCAGACACAGCTCCTAAAGCATCCAAGCTGGAATCCAGCTGATTGGATAAATCCAGGCTAAGAGGTTGAGGAAGCAGATTGTTAAACAGAACGGATTCGGGAGGTTCCATCATGGCCGCTTCCTCCACCAGTGCACCTCGGCTGCTCTGCGGCTCTGCCTCATCTTGACCAGACCAGACAGAGATCGGCGGGTACACACAATCTTTTATAAACTTAGACCCACCCACATCTAGGCTGGACACCTTGGAAGGCAGTGTTATCTTCCCAGAGGAGGAGTTATTCCATGGCTCTTCCTCCTTCAGCATGTAAATGCTAGAAGCTGCCATTGAGGGAACAGTACTTAGCTGAGAGGTGAGGAGCGTGCTGTAGGGACCGGCAGCAAAGGAAGGGCTTGCAGGCTGCTGCTGGTCACCGACTGGAGGTAGGTGTGTTGCAGAGGCATGGCCTATCTGAGGAAGAACCCGGAACATTCGATGGTGGCGGGCAGAGCCAAGCGAGCTACTGCAAGGTCGGGGGCCAACCGGAGGCCTGACTTTCAACTTCGCAGTCTTCTTGGGCTGGACAAAAAAAAAACAACACATTTACAGGAACAAGAATGCAAAACCAGGAAACCTTAGTGTGATAAATGTAAACATTCACACACACAACATCAGTCACAGATATAAGTGGAAGTTGAAAAACAAGAACAACCATTTGCTACTATTGTAAGACCACATAAAGAAAATATTTGCATGAAAGTGATAAATGGTTAGGATCCTATTGACTACATCGCCCTGAGTGTGAGTAATTAATTCACTGTGCCAGTCTGCTGAGCTTGTTTTTATTACTGGGCAAGTTCATCAGAATCACTGTGGGCTGGCCAGGCGACACCCCTGTAGCCAGCTGGAAAACCTGCTTTTAGTAAGTCTGCTTTCAGCTGTAAATCTAATTACATGCATTTTTCCAGCACCTGCTGTGTCAGGTGAACAGCCTTTTTTTCCCAACACTTTCTTATGCTGTATGAAAGAATGGTTTATGTAAGAATGAAAATAATGGATGCAATACAACAGTGATAGAAATACATTCCTTGCTCTGGTACCTTTTTGTTAAGGTTCATATTTTCCATCTTGGCTTTGAGGAGCTTCATCTTGTTCATAGTGATGGAGTTCTCTAGTGCCAGCTGACCAGATGAAGTGCTCAACCCATCCTCTTCTTCCTCAGCATACATGTTGCGCACAGAACCACCACTGCAAGAAAAAGTTGTTTATTTCAGACATTAGTTGTGCTGAGGACTGTTGACCATTTTTCTTAAACAGACAAGCACAGTCTTAGCTCAAATGACACTTCTAGGTGTGATATATTGTTTTATCACTAGTGTTTATTTCCTCGTTTGGTTGAAAGGCTTGTGGTTACCAGTGCAACACAATCAAATTTATACTTAGACTATCACTTGAAATAAAATACGACTGTATCACTCTTTTGGTATCATGTGAAGAACAGATTAAAATTCACCTGATACTCTTCCTTAAATGGAAGCATTAAAATGTACTTGTACTTTTAACTGTCTTCTTTTAAATGTTAATATAGAATTCCTAAACACTCCTGATTAAATCTGGCATGGTATGGACTAAGACTGCTTAAGGATAAACAAAAAAACAGTAGAAGGTCAGCGCCTTATATGAAAAAAAAATAGATTATGGACTGGTTTAATCTCACTTTACTTCTTTTTGTTTTTGTCCAATTACTGTGTGTCCCATATAGTGGTTTATTTTTTAGCAGCCTGTCACAATATCATCACTGTCCCCCCTATCTCGCCACCCTCTTTGGCAGTTGGGTTATTGAGGATTGCACATTGTACACAGCAGCTATTAGCGGTGCCTCATGCTCTCCTGGCTCACACAACCTTTCGTCTTTGTCATTACCCCAAATATCTACCTATGCATGTAAACCAATAAATGTAATATTACAGCCAGTGAAAACTACTAGCATTTTTATGTTAATATATATAAAATGATGCAGCATATTTAAAGTTTTACATAACTTCAATGAATGAATTTCCCAGAAAATAATTTCAAATATATTAAAATACTCCTTTCTTGTAAATTATACCGTGAAAAGATCTGAAAATTGGGGTTTTAACTTCCATAAATTCCGGAGAACAGAGCGCATCTGATTAAAAGCTGCATGCTCTAATTTTAGAAAGAAAATTTTGTACTTGCACAAGCCGCACCGGATTATAAGCCGCATGTGTCTCAAGTTGTAATATGAGATATCTAAAAAAAAAATGTAACTTTTAAATGTTACAGTAACACAAAAAAATACATATTGCACATGGTTTTATTTTTCAAACAGTGTCTGTAATACGACTACCCTTAAGTATATGTACGCATCAGTAACACACAAATTATGTTGCTTATGCTTTTTTACTGAATAGTGCACAAACAACATTCAATCTCCTAATGCCTGTTAAAAATAGACATGGCATATATACTGCAGCCTACCAGGAAAAGTCATTAATCGCCATCTTCATCTTCCTTATGTTTGTCATGAGCGGGCCTTAGGGGCTCGCCCTGGGAATAGGAGCCTCTGGGATTGCTCCGGGAGTTTGAGCTGCCTAAACACTCGTCACAGATGCAGCTGAGCTGCGCATTAACATATGAACCTGAAATGAGCCTTTCAAATGTGTGCCTCCCCAAAGGTTCGTCCACAAATCCATGTCTGACACCCAAAATGTTTTTGGCGTCATGAAATGGAAAAAAATCAACAACAACATGCATTAGCTGCACCGTTTTATTAGTCTCAGGCTCCAAATTTGGGAAAAACGTTGCATCTTATAATATTTATGGTATTTACACAAACACATGAGGCAAATCCTCAATCCAATAAAAAATAATCTGTGGGTGACACTTATGATACCTTTAACACATATGATTAAAAATATGATTAAATTTAGCTCTGAGGGTCAAACTTTAAAACTCCATGACTAAAACAGCATTTGAAGAAGACCTATAGGATCTTGCAAAGTGCCAAATAAAATAAAATAAAATAAAATAATCTATGAAATGTTCTAAATTGTCACAGAATGATCTGAAGAGTTCTATGGCCTAGAGGTCTAGATAGTCCTCTTAACAAGTGGTTTGTCTACTTTAAACATACCTTAGCGACTCAGACACAGGTGTGAGGGTTCCATCTCCACGGTCCACAACCCGAAAGAAGCTGAGCTGGTCACCTTCTCTATACACGAGGAAAGTCACCTGTTTATTAGGGAGGGACTTTTCCCACACCTCATCCCGCCTTAAATCCAAGCAGTCAGATGTTTCCTTCACTGAGTCATCCACGGTCACTAAAAAAGGATAAAATCAGGTTTAAAACTTTGTGAGACATGGCCAGTGCAAGGCTTTCTGTGTAGTTTCATTTTCTTAAGCCTCAAAACCACTATCTGCACATCTGCTCACAGTTTATTAAGAAAGTATACAGAATCAACGATTATTAAATATACTTCATAATAGAAGCACTTGTTTCTCTGATACTGTCTATTAAAAATACTTTAATATGCTTTAGAATAGAAATGATACCTCGTCTGGTGTTGATAGGCCCACCCCTCATAGCAAGGACCAACTTGAGAGTGCAGCCTTCTGCAATGCTGAAATGACAGTCATTAACTATCATACACCAAGCAGCAGCACCCCATAAGACTCTCTCCAAATAACTGGAATTTTGAAGAGGCAGCTCACAAACTATTCACAAATCTTTTTCCTCACCTAACATTAGAATCATGTTGATATGTGGCTTCCAGTCATAGAATAATTAACCACAAAGGGGAAAACCAAACAAGAATTTACCAGTCACAGCCTGTTTCGTAACACAGGAATTCAGCACTTTCACTTGATGTGGCTTACAATAACTTCTCGGCAGTGCCTGTGTGATTGTGTGCACTTCCTAATAAAAGTACGATATGGCAAAGAAAGAAAACAACTTACCTGTAGTCATGCAAACAGTACTCGTCTTCAAGTTCCAAACTATTCCAGATTAAATGCTGCTGAGCAACAGGAATACCTAAAAAAACAGCAAATAAACAAGTGTTAAATGTTTGTGTAATATTTATAATGTGTTCTATATTTCAAAAAGTGTATTTAACATTCATTTGTGCCAAAGGGTGGTAGCACAGTGCCACCAAAACCCTAAGTAGGACTACATTTAACAAAATAATTTTTAACAAGATACATTTTAAATGGGCAAAATCTCTTACCAGACAATTGCCCACACAAGTAATAAGTTTATAAAAATACACATTATCATTTTCCTTTTATAAAAATCTTCAGTACAAATTTTCACCTCACAGACAGAAGGAGGACGAGACCAAATTTCATCCCCATCAATTTTCACCAGTAACACTTAAACAAAGTCACAGTGCTCATAATGTCTTCATTCTCATTGAGGGCTCATCCTCGGACATTCATCAGAACAAACATGATTTAGTGCTGCCCCCTTCTGTAGATTACATTCATCAATCAAGGCAGTATTTTACTTGTTGGATTAGTTCATTCCATTTTATTTGTACAGAGATTTTCACTACATACACCGACATAAATAACCTTGGAGTGCACACAAAAAGCTTCTCGGAACAAAACTGACAAAACTTCGGAAGCAATTACAGACAACCATTAAAATAAACAGAATTACAAACTAGGGAATCGTATCTTGCTGTTCCAGCTTACAACTTTAGCTTCCTCATATTTATTTTTAAATAACCTGGAGTCAAATAAATCCAACCGAGTTTTAAAAAATATACTGTCAGTACAAATGTTGATTCCCCAATGCAATTCAATTTTATAACAGTAGCATGTTTATTTTTCATCCATCAAAACAGCCTTGGATATCAAAATAAAGTACTATTCAGATTGCATGCTTTTTCTGGACACACGTTTGTGAAATAATATTACCATGAGATGTCTGTTTATGACCAGCTTACATGGCAGGAGATACATGATGTTTAAATTACAAAGGAAATTGTGTCTAGTCAATTTATGTACTGCCGTTTCACCAGCGTTTGATGGCAGCCTCTTTTGACAAGTATAAAATGAGTCCTACCCCCCTGTAAATCAAATCTTTTCTGAACAGTCCCTAACTCATTAAAACAACCCGAGCACATCTGTCCTGTTAAAATTGGTAAAAGGTGCATCTAAATGTGCACCAAGTGAGACATATGCAGTATGGATACATTTGTTTTAAGGAACTGGGTTGCCAGTTAGCATACTAATAGTTATGTATTTTTATTGGGGTTCAAATATGAGCTTAATCAAATATAATGTAGTACTACAGTCGAAGGGGCTTTTAAAACATTGACAAAACATCAAAAATAGTTTGGATGCCCTAGGTCAAATGAACTTTTTATGAATTTCTAAGCAAAAACCACTAACACACAATATTATACATAGAGGGTGCAATTTAAAAAAGTCTCTGGAACAATGGTGGCCTTTTAATTCCTTAACAATTTTGTGCCATTGGTCAATCAAATAACACGTGTTATAAGATGAAGTCCCGAAGTGTAGCTATGAAGTGTGGGTACACTGTGATCACAAAACACTCTAAGGTCAATAGCAGCTGGTTCCCTTTCAGGAATACTTTAATAGAACCACTTCTATAGGTTTGCTTTGCTCAATACTTCAGTTTATGTTTTTTGATAACACATGCTAATGAAGCACATTTTTGTTTTCAAATAAGTCCCTGGATTTGGTCTCTCTTTTACTGTTCTGAAACTTTTTTTTACTTCTCTTGAAAGACACACATCTGATCTTTAGACAGAAAATACTTTTCCTATATTTTTTTGGATATAAATATTTGTTCTTAGTTTCAATACAGAAACAACATTAATAGCCAATCATAAATATAAGAATCCTGCTGCACAGTACTGTGAAAGAGCCTGAACGAATGGCACAAAGGAAAAATAACAATATAGGGTACAAGGCCTCTAAATATTAGTTATGGGGTCACAGTTTAGCATTTTATGTAAAATACCTGCTTCACCTCATTAGCTAAGTTTGTGAGGTGAATTCTGGGTAAACACTTACCTTCACAGAACGGTTTGACCCCCCAGGTATAGTGAACAGACAAGCAATACTGTATGGAATGTCCAGGCGTTTAGGTTTGCCTATTGTTCTAGGACATGCCTGATCATGTTCTTCCACTGCTAAACACTTTTCTGTTCACCTGCATGAACTTTGCTTCAATTTCCAGGACAATACTATGTAAAAGAAAACAGAGCTAAGGATCCATTTAGAACAACGGGGTGTGTTTCATATACAATCCAGGCACAGTCAAATAAACACATCTTTTATAATGAAGGGTTTGTGTTCCAATTTAGAATTTATTTTTAACTAAATACATATCAATTAAACAATTTTGCCTGAATCATACTGTATTGCCAGTTGTTTGTTTGTATCCTTTGCTAGCTAAAACGTTTAATGAAAATGAAATAAGACCAAGCTTTAGTGAACCAGAATAAAGTTACTGATTTTCTCAAAGCGAATTAATGCTTAACTGACTGCTGGATGTGAGGGAGTTCTACTCTTCAAGCAGTGACATTTTTCAGAGCTAACCTGCGCTGTTTGGTTCCCAAAGGATCGAAAATGAGTTAAAAGAGTGCAATTAGGAGACAAATTATTCAAGCAATTATATAATTGGGTCCAGTTAAGAATCTCAGCGGCATCATTTAAGCATCAAAGAAAGGAGTCTCTCAAAACCACCGGTTTCAAAAAACATTCTGCTGGATTTAATTTTGGATATCTTGCAGAGCATTCACCAATCTGAATACCTAAGAAAAAATATCAGCCTGGCATAAATAATCAAAGGCTTAGGACAAAAGTTACCCAACAGAATTGTAAACAAATTCATGTCAGGGCACTGATACACACAACACTATCAGTATAATTTATTTTATTGTTCTTTAGAATCCGAACCCATTCTTAGTTCCAGAATTTTCTTTGATGCTGTCTCTTTGATTTCCTTTTCATTCAATTCTACTAAAGAGGATCATGTTTTGATCCTTGTGAAATGAATCACATTTAAATTTCAGAAACACTCAATATTAGTACAGGAAGCATGTTAAATTAACTTGCATTTAAGAAGCCATGAACAGAAGGAGGGAGGAAAGTTCATTACAGCCGAAAAGCAACTGGCACGTCTGACTGTGTGCTGTCTAACACCTCAAAGCTAATCAGCACGCGAGGTAAACAGACACTGCTCCGTGCGCCACGGAGTCTGGCATGTTTACAGAGCTGCGTGTTTTATAGAACAGCAACCCAGGCTCACATATTCCCCCCTAGGAAGCAAAGCAACATTTGCATTTATCAGTGAAGTGTATAGAGTCAATCAGAAACACAAACAAAGTACACTGACTCATTATGTGAGACAAACACAACAGCAGGCAAGGGAAACGAACAAAACGTGTTCGGTTCCTAAGAGAGACACTTATCTCTTTTTACCAGGGACAGGAGAGCCATTTCATCAATGCAAATGGAACTGGGTTCACAGGAAGCTTACTGTAATTGTCCTCTCTTCCTCAAAAAGTTCTTAGCAGAATACTTCTAAGAACTAATTTCATTTGTAAGATTTAATTTGTGCCTCAGGGAGTTGCCAAAAGGTTTGGCAGCAGTGTAAGTTACTGAGTAATACCAGTAGCTTTGAAAGACAAGAAAGGAAAAGATTTGTCCTTCCTGTTATTTGACCATTCATGTGTTAAACTGATGAAACACGTGTACTGGGACAAGAAGCTCTTTTTAACACCTCCAGTTACTCATAGAACACTGTGCATTTGCTGAACGTCTCCATGTCATGAAGAGAACTTCCAGACTGCTAGACACAGTTGAGGCTGAACAATATATACAACAACCCATTCTATGATTATATTGCTACAGGTTTTTACATCAATGTGTCCTTGTGATATGAAAAATACACCTCTGACCACTCAATATCACAATTAAAGATGAATGATTATTATTTTGATTATTATTTTATCCAATCTTCTGGAACAGTCACCACTACACTCACAGCAGTATTGCTAAAATATTTTTTCAGTAAAGGGCCAGTGATATATTAACGATCAACATTCAGTAAATATGCAGCCCTAAACACATCCCAATGGACTGACAGAACAGGTGTAACCTTTATTAATAAATGTGTTCTTGGTCTTTTCTCTAAAAACAATACTGTTCTCCTTTTGGTTTATCTAATATTGGGATTTGTCTAAATGTAAGGACATCCCAAGAGGGATTAATATATTATGTAAGACTTAAGTGCTGGACCATAACTTCCCAAAATCAGATAAGCGAATCACAGTTTAGTGTTGGGGACGATTTTGTCATTTGGTGGTGAAGTCAACATCATGTTAAAAGAATCAAAACTACTAGAGAACACTAGTAAAGGTGATTCATGAGAGCATACATACCCTCCAACCTCTGAATCTTGGCTTTGACTGAGACGATCGTCTCAAACGGAGACACACGCAGCTGGAAGCAAGTTCCGGTCAGAGTCTCTATGAACAGTTCCATGGTCTCATAGAAGGGCAGCTTGTAGTGCACAACTCCAAAGTTATCATCATTGAAAAACGGTGGCTCCCTCTTGTCAGCCATGTTCGTGTTGAGAGGCAGGCACTTAGGAAGACATTGAGATTCAACCTGCCCAAGGAGGAGGAGTGAGAGCTGTGGACTCACCACTGTCCATGTGGCCACACATCATGCACAGAGCTCTGTGCTGTGGAAAATACAGAGGACACACTGCATAGGATTAGTAAAACACATGATACAGTTTTGCAAGCAACTTAAAACAAACACACTATTACATCATATTCCATTTCATTACAATAAGAATACACCAAATGTGTTAGCTAAAACAGCTTTCAGGCAAGGTTGGGCAAGTGGCATATTACAAGAGAAAGAACACATAGCCTACTCTTTAAAAAAAGGCAGCGAGAGCACCTAATCAATTAGACTACTCATGCAAACTTGTGATTAAGACTCGTCTCAAGCGAGACACACGTAACCTTCATTAAACTTTCAGCAACTCTTCCCACTATGTAATGCACACAATTGGAGTGTTACATAATGCAAAGTGGAGGTTTAAGCACGTGCTGAATACAAAACGTGTAAATGCAAGGTAAAACAATAATCACTGCTGGGGCTTTGCTGCAAATAGCTAAGATATATTTTCATGTTCTCCATGGCAAAGTTTTAGACCTGATGCTCTTCCTGACTTCACCTTCCCTAAATTAACCCTCCCCATTTACTAAGAAATACACCAGCTTGTACACTCTCAGAGGCTGGATTGATAGACAGGATGTGAAATGAATTTAAGAGGGACAGCTTGAGTTGGACATTTTGGAGGAAAGGTCATGGAGACGAGATTGTGTTTGTTTAGACATATGCTGGAGAAAGACTGAATACGTTGGGAGAAGGATCCAGAGGATATAGTTACCACTGAAGAGAAAAAAGAAGACCTAGTTTGAGGTTTATTGATGTGGTGAGGGAAGACATGCAGGCAGTTAGGGTGAGAGGAGGATGCAGATGATAAAGGGAAATTGACCTGCTGTAATCGGGAGCAGGCGAAAGTAAAAGGAGGATATAAAACATATCTACAGTCTCTAATGTGAGCGTTTTTGAACTGGCGAGGAATTACATATTTACATGCAAACAGTTTTGAAAAGTCACTTTCATCAGCTACACAAGATCAGAATTAGCTCATAATTCAGTCCTTTATTTGCCAAACCACCACTGAACGTAATGGAAGCTTCACTCAACGACAATGCATCATGGTTTGACTTTGAAACAACTTTGAGAGAATCTAGTGAAAGTAGGCTACAGGAGACTGAGCCACTAAAGCAGCTATTACTCGTAGAAACAGAAATCAGAGGTATTCAGTGAGAACTCATCAGCTTTAAGCAAAGAGTCAGTGCTGTCTTACATTTCAAGTACACCCCCCGGAGGATGCTGAGATCCAGCGATGGAGTGAACCAGGAGAAGAAAGCGGTCACTGCCAAAATAACGATCAGTATTTAGTGGAGGACGCCCAGATGATAAATAAATGTGATCTGTAACCTATGAGAATTCCGTCAGATGGTGTAAATAAATCGTAAATCAAGTAAAGTTCTCAGTGAAAGGAAAAAAACTAACGAGTGCTCTCTGTATCTCCCTAAGTGTTGTGCAGAACAACGATAGCATACCACAGCTAACGGAGGATAACTTACAGCAGGTCATGCTAATGCAGCGGTTTTTCAGCTACCCAGTCCACTCTTAACTCTTATATTAGATCGAAAAGAAGTGAAATATCCTATTTATATTTTTCTTATCATTTCTAAATACCATTGTTATCCTCTGGGCCTCCTCTCCATGAGACGGTCCTCTCTCGTTTCTTCCCGAGAACCTAGCAATACAATCTATTGTCATACTCAATAATTGACAGGAAAGAGAGCCAATCAGTTTAACCATTGTCAGTTGAAAATACACTATGATCCAATAGAGATGTGTGGTGGGCGGAACTTACCCCTGTAGGAGTGAATTTCTGGCGTCTCCCGGATGTTCACCCTGGTTTCTAACAACAGTTTTACACGCCATCTGTACACGTGACCAGCTACCTTAAACAGGGCCAAGCCTGTTCTTTTACTACATGGACAAAAGTATTGGGACAGGCCTATTTATCAGGGTATGAGACAGGCCGCTTACCTCCAGTGAAGGGGAACCAAGACACTTGTTTAAAGCCTTGCAAGAAGCTGTTACAGCGGCAAAGGGGGGACCAACTTCAGTAAAACATCTGAATGCAGTGCCACGAAAGTCACTGTTGGTGGATGTCAGGAGTTCCAATAATTTGTGAACTCTCTCCTCAAAAATGTTATGCATACATCAACTGAAAACTGGTTATTTATTTGTCATTAATTGGGGATTTTCCTGCATTCATGAGTTAAACCTGCATTACTCCTTAGGTTTTCGTCCAATTGCAACATCAGTAATATTTATTATTGGAAGATGTTATTTATATTTTATGATACTTGTTATTTCTTTGCTTTCTCAATTATGATTCCTATGATGGAGGCTCCTCAGGAAATGGAGTGAATCACTGTAAAATTCATTTTAATGTGGTGTTGTCTTCTGAAATATTATTTTGGGGTTTTTAAATGTAAGTCTCCTTAATTGTTGAGGGATGTTCCCAAAAAAAAAATGTAAAGTATAGTGGCAATACACATCTGTAGATAGGCTTAATTCCAAACCATTCAAAAGGGATGATATGGTCCCGATTATAAAGCAAAGTCAGCAAGATATTAGTTACACACAGGTGATGATACATCACAGGTATTTGCCATCTGCCACAAATTTCTATATTCACATGATGGCCTACAATTCCTTGCGTCCCACAATTCATATTGAATTCATAGCTGCTATTTCTGCATTAAAAATAAGAAAATGAAGGGTCAGACTGTAAACCAAAACATTGTCCTTGTAAAAGACATCAACTTCATTATCTTTAAGAAAAAACAATTACAGTGTTGTAGTCTGTTCCTGAGGATTGTGAAAAGCAAATAATCATTACAGTCATAATACATTTCATAAAATATATTTTCTTTAGTTTACAAAAGCCATTTCACATGCAACACAAAAAAAAACTTATAAAAACATAATCAAAAGACAATTAGCACTAACCGTAAGACAAGTTAAGAGTTATTGGCACAAACTGATGCAAAATAATGCAAATTAAACCTTACAGTTGACCATGTAGGGGGAAATTATTCATTCACAATCAAATGAATCAGATTTTATGAGACTCACAATTAATCATTTCATATTTAAAGTGCTATGCTGAAATTCAAATAATAAAAAAACATTCTGAATAGCACTTTGTGGCAGCTATATAATTTACTGGTAAGGAAAAAGTTTTTAGATGCCATTAGACGTTAATTGTTTTTTCCTTCATCTATTTTTCATAAGGATATTTTTTCAGAATGTATAAATGATCTATGGACAGTGTTAATACAGTATGTTCTAGATAAACATCTCTACACAATTATACAAACTGAGAATTCCAGAGATTTAGTTTCCACCAAGCACATTCAGGGGATCATCAAAAATATCATGACTCGATTCTTCTGTGGAACTGGGTTCCTGTAGAGGCTTCTTAGTCTTGGAAGATGGAGTTACTGCTGCTTTTGTAATTCCAGATGAAAAAATATCATCTGTAAAGGGCAAAAAAATTCAATTATCATCGACTGGCTCTGGCTGTGTACGTATAAATTTGACAGCATTAGTATGTACTGTAGAAATAACTCACCCATGTTATCATCAAATATTGATTTAGTTTCAATTTTCTTCTTCACTTTCTTTCCTTTGGGTTTAGTTGTGGGAGTCAAATCAGCAAAAATGTCAACATCATCATCGAACAAGCTTGCATCCACGGATGCTTCTTTAGCTTTCTTAAGACCTTTAGAGGTTGTGTCCTTTTCATCCTGCAAAGACATTTTAAGAAGAGCAAGTGATGGAGTCGCTTAAAACTACACACACCACACCACAAAACAAAAAGCTTATTATTATACAAACTCATGATCATGTCCAATCTTTTTAAGGACTTAGATTTATATACCTAGTATTAAACCATCCAGAAATAGGATTACCTGGAAAATGTCTGATTTGGTTGAATCACTCGACACCTTAGTATCCTGTCGCTTCTCTGCTTTGAAGATATCATCAGCGTCGTCATCAAGGAAAGGAACTACCTTTGACTTTTTGACTGGCTTCGGCTTGACTGTGGCAAAAAGATCTTCTTCGTGGTCATCAAAGATGGACAGATTTGGGTCTTTCTTTGATGCTAGACCAGCATCTTTCTTCGTGGTTCCATCAGGAACTGTCTCCGAGGCCTTTGTTTTGGGCTGAGGTGAGGGTATTTGTTTAGGAACTGATACAGAAGCAAAGAGATCATCTGAGGCAAACAAGTCCTCCTTAGCAGCAGCAGCTGCAGCCGGGGGCACCTTCGGCCTGACAGACTCATCGGAACGTCTGTGTGCAGTCGCTACAGAGGTGGTCGTTACAGGCAGGGTGAGGGCAGAGGGTCTGACTGAAACAGGGTTGAACGGGGAAGTCATTCCACCTCCAGGAGCTGCTTGTGGGGTAGTGTTCTCTTCCTGTATGTCTCCATCTGCTTCCTCAGATCGCTGGGCTGCCATGTGCCTTGCTGCTCGTGTTTGGGGCCGTCTTCGTGTTGCACCTTTAGTACGATCCTGCACAAAATAAGACAGCATTCAAGTTAATGTCTCTACATCAATAGAGAAAACAATGTCAACAAATTGATAGAGAAAACAAGGACAAGAATCTTGGGACACTTGTTGAGAATGCCTGCCTATTCTTTAAATCTGCTTCTTCAGTTATTCTGTGAACGTTATTTAAGGTCATGAATGCTACCCTCCAAATGTTTGAGCACTCCTTAACAGGATGCATATAATATATTCTCATGACATAAAACAGAAAGCTGACGAACAGTATTTCCCTGATTAAAAACAGCAAAAATACTAGAACAAAAATACTACTAAAAATACTGCTTCCCTCCATTTTAATATCAGCACTTATGAGAACTCTAAATTTTCAGGCATATTAAAGCCCAGCGTAATATATTTCAATAAGAGATTTGTGATTTGATTTGGATTTTATCTGCATATTCTTTACAGAGTCATTTATGATGCGTACTGAAATTTATAAAAAACAATACTGTAGTTGCCCCTAACACATTTTCTAAACCTTAACCTTTATTTGGTGTTATCGTCACAGATAACACTTATTGGCAACAGCAAATCAGAGTCTACCTTACATTACACACTGATGCATTGTAAAATCAATTTGCCATCAAAAATCGTGGAGTGTGTACCTACATCATCATCATGGTGTGGTAGATTTCACTAATACTGTTTTACACAGCAAGCAAGTCTATTCTCTCTGTTCATTTCAAAATGACAGCTAACTAAAGTGATTTCGTTGTGGGTCTGTAGTAAACTAGTAAATTCAGGTTTTGTTGTTTAAATCAGTTGGATAAACCAGCAATGCAGTTTGATAACAAAAACCTTATAGAAGCTGTGGTTTACATGCATTAACACCACTAGCATAATGCTCGTTTCCATTAGCATCAGACCAGTAGTGATTGTTTATTTTCTCAGAGGGTTTAATGTTTCCTATGGCAGCAAATTGTGCTTTAAAGCTTGTAAGAATCGCATGTCTTGCTTGGTATTATGCGTGAGTAAATTTAATCCTCTTAAATGTGTACTCCAAGTATAATAGCAGTTGTCAGTAAAAATTCAGGTGCTTATGTAGAGTTTATTTACTTTAAAGCCCTTTACGTTTAAGATAAAATCTGAAATCTGAGTCTTTAAGACTTTGGGCCAAATGAGTTAACATCTGCCAACATTACCTAAAACTTCCCCGAGGAAGATACTCTGATGAGCTGAAAAAAACACTAAACATATTAGCAAAAGCTGTTTTGAAGTGAGAACAGGAGATTTTTCAAAAAAGTTTTCATGGTTGTTTGTTTTTTTTTTTTCATTGAATCCTTGGGTATTGAACTTCTTAATGCATTACTTGTTTTCTTGTTGAAGCCTGAGGCAGTAGACCCTCAGCCTGACCCACCTTGTTGGCATTCTGTAGAGTGTTGACCTGAACCGGCGCGTCAAAGCTCACCCCTCCCTCACTAGGAGGCTGACGCTCCAGGGGTCCAGTGGAACTTGCCATTGACCCTCCTGCTCTGGCTGAAGGGAGGTGTGCCAGATTAGGCATTACACTGACCGCTCCCGGCATCCGTGGCCCTGCTCCTGGCAGGAGACTGGCGGGGTTTATCGCCAAGTTTGCCTGAGGGGAAAGAGGATATTTGATCCTCAGATGTGAAATGACAACAGAAACTGCACACAGCCATTAGGCCTCTCCCCAGAGAAAAAAAGGTATTTTCAGTGTTAGTTCAAAGGTATTAAAGGAAACAACATCCACTGATCAGATCGCTTGTCTGTGTGCTGTGGTATCAGGCACCAAGACGTTAGCAAACATCCTTTAGTTCCTGTAAGCTGTGAGTTGAAGCCTCCATGTACGGGACTAGCAGCATAACCCACAGATGGCTGTTCAGATTGAGACTTGGGGAATTTGGAGAGCAAATCAACTCCTTAAAATCACAGTTTCCCTGCAGAACAGTACACCAGGTTGCCTTCAACCCATACTATTTCACCACTTTTGCACGCCTGGCTGCCCACATAATGTACCAGAAAAATAATTATTAATTAAACTACACCACCTCCTTCCACTGCTCCAGGGTCACATTCTAATGCCCACTGTAAGGTGTTTTCAGTTGTGGGAATCTGCATGGGCACTCAGATTGTGTCTGTGGCTCCATTCACAAGCTGTGATGTTCTGACACCTTTGTATCACAGCCAGCAAAAACCTCTTCTCCATGGGATCTGAACAGACAGTATTGCCTTTGAGCCCCATAAGAATCAATATGTCTTGGACACTCACATCCATTCACCAGCCATCCATGCTGGCCATCTTTGGCAGGTACTAACCAATGCAATGCACAGGGTGTACCTAGTATGCATTGGTTAGTACCTGCCAAAGATCTGCCATTTTGGAGATGAGCTGATGCAGTCATCTAGGCACGACAATTTGGCGCTCTTACACATTTTTCTAGCTCCCAAATTCAAGAGCTGACTGTTCGCCTGCTGCCCAATACATCTCATTGGGCTCCAAATGAGATAATCAATGTTATTCAGTTCACCTGTCAGTGATTTTAATGCGACAGATCAGTGTATGCCCCTACAAGAAAACAGGCTGCAGAAACAGGAAAACAGAGGGAAAAAACTAAACTTCTTTAGTGCAGTCACTCATATGCCATAGTAATGGAGAGAACAAATGCACCAGCATGAAGCCATAGAAGAAGTGATGCATGCAGTACTCAGTGATTTGAACATAGTGAGAGTAGCGCAGCTTTTATCAGGAACAGAGTTAGATGTCAAAAGAAAACTGCAGCCAAGATCTGTTGCATTTGATAATATTATTTTGGAAAACGATGCAGCAGCAAAGGCATATTTAAAATTTTGAAATGACTCTTTAAAAGCAGCAGAAATTACGAATATTTGAACATTACTTGAAGTTTCCCAATCCTTGAGGTTTCTTTATGTTTTACAGGGCTTGCAGGCTTCTGTGCAATTAATGACATTGGTTACATTTTAGTAACACAACTAAACAAACAGTGTAACCGCAATTATCAAAACTTTTAGCATTACAAAATCATTTTACACAAATTATCATTTTCATCACTCATAAGAGTTTTTTTAAATGCAACTATTTCTACAAAATTCTCAAGCAAATTGACATAAAAATTTTTACACAATCCATACCTCATTCAGCACTGATTGTTCTGTACTTGAACCTTTGTCGGTCTCATCTTTTTTAGGCTTACTGGGTTTCTCTGGCACTTTCTAAAAGTAGAAATTACATTGTGAGAATTATACACACTCCATTTCCCTTCCAAAATTCTGTTACAGCCACTTCCTCCTGCACACACAACATTTCCAATGTTTTAGCACCTTGTTTACTAATTGTGTCCAGAAGTAACACTAGACTTAGTGTAAAAAGTTACTTCCCTTTCCTTTTTAATAGTAAAAAATACTTACTGAAAACCCTGAAAGGGCTCATACAAGTCCCCCAAGTAAATAAAAGGTTCCTAAATGACTACAAATGTAATAAAATATTTTTCTATTCTTTCATGCTGGATTTTTATTTCATTTATCATTTTCACATATAAATAAGTGAAAATACATTTTGTTCTTTGTTTCCTTCAGCAAACACATTTTGCTACATATAATGTCTGTTTGTTGGCAAATTAAGACAATAATCTTTAATAGTCCCCAACAATGAAAATTTGATGTTTATTTTATATAAATACTGTTCAGTTTCTCACAAAAACAGATCGTTTCCTGTCTTAAGACAATAATGTGTCATCACGAGCCACACTGTGTAATTTGGTTTTGTCTGTGCATGTTTTTTTTTTTACTTTGAAAGGTTTGACGCCCATCCACTTCCATTAAATGACTACCAGACTGCTACGGCTAAAGCTAAAAATCTGCGTTTGTGTTCTGCTGAGGAAACAAAGTCACCTCGACTTGGATGCCCTGGGGGTAAGCAAATAAACATCAAATGTTCATATTTGGGTGAGTTATCCCTTTAAAGAGTGAACAGTTTAGTGCCGTTTTTAAAATGCTTTGCTTTGATATAATCAATGCTATTCTGTTATCCAATTTTATTCTGTACTTTGGATAACTAATGATCAAACCTGTGGAAAATTATGGACAAAATTTTGGAGAGATCAACGTGAGACAAAACTGATGCTGTAGGTATCAGACTGTCGCAAAAGACGCAATTTGGCCTCAAAATTTCAGGTCAAGCTCAAAACACACACTCAAGAGCATTCAGAATCAGACCAAAAAAAGTGTCATACCGGAGGAGCTTTTGGCTTGGCAGAGCTAAAAAGTTCATCATCATCATCTTCATCTCCAAACAATGTGGGAACCGAAGACTTCGCTGAAGTAGGCAAAGGAGCCTGAAACCACAACATTTTTGTAATATTTCATAATATTCTGTCTCTGTTAAGATACATTTAAAAACAGTTAATTAACAACAAATGGCAGGAACCAAGTGTATAAATTATTAGCAACATTGCTATTGTAATAAAGTTCTTGTCTGTGTAACTCACTGAGGGTTTAACAGTATTAGCAAAGAGGTCCACGTCTGGGTCATTGTCTCTCTGCTGCGTCTGACTGAACAGAAGTTCCTCATCCTGAAACACCCCTGTGCTCTTCCCATGAGATTTCTGTTCCTGAGGCTGAGACACAACCAGCATTATAACATTATACTTACTCTCTCACATACACACACATCTCAGTACACATATAGCTCCACAGAACTGACAATAATAAAAAGCAACCTTTAATGTGTTACTGTCCGCTGGCTCGGTTGCTCTGGAAACAGGAGATGTCTCATCAGGTTCGTCTTCATCCTCGTCAATGTCGTCATCATCGAACAGGCTGAGTGTGGTTTTCTTGCCCTTTTTCTCCTTGCTCTCTATGGGTGGTGGGGTTTCTTTATGCCAGTCATCACCATCAAAGTCATCCAACACACTCTTGGTCTGCTTCTGTGGCACCATAATGAACAGTGCAGACATTAATTTGAGCATAACTATTTGAACACTAATATCCACATTTCCAGCCTTAGCTTCTGTCCTCACCTTGATGGTTTCTGCCCCATCTCCAAGCACATTAATTCCTCCAAAGAGGCTAACAGCTCCAGCAGGCTTCTTCTTACTAATACTACTCTCCTCAGGAGAAGGTGTGGTCTGCACAGGTTTCTTTTCGGAGAGTTTCTCCTCAGCTACCTTAGTCTCTACTGGATCAGCAGCCACTTCCTCTTTCTCCTCATGACCAAACAAAGAGGAAGGCTGAGAGGCAGCAGGCACCTGAAACACAGAAATGTTCATATTCAGAGTGGTATGTGACCAGCCTGTCAAGCACATGCACCAGTACTGTCCAAATAATGATTAAGGTGAATTGTGACATGTGAAAGAAATGTAATTAACTCCATGAGAAGGTTTTTTCACATCTGATAAGAACAGAATGAGCTGCGGCAGGACTTATTACACAGTCAGAAGTCTGATGGGCTTTAACCTGCTGCTACCTACAAAAACAAGACCACTCCAAGCTAATGTTAATGGCTTAGTATTAACTAAAATTAAACAAATAACAGAAACAAATTATTCACCCACATCATCATCATGAGAAAATAAAACTCACAGCTCAGCTGATCACAAACCTCTACTGGTCAGTACTCTTAATGCCTTTTTGTGTAATTAGCACATAACTTACTTTGACTTCAGTGGCTGCTATTTTTTCAGGAGGCTTGAAACCAAAGAGTGATTCTTTGTCTTCATCTTCATCCTCAAATAGGAGAGAAACTCTCTGAGGTTTCTTCTGACTGCAAGGACAAAAAAAGCCACTGTGTTGATGCAGGTGCATTAAAATATCTTGCAATATTACCTAAAAACTATATAGATTAGAAGCAAATATTCTAGCAGATACATTTCCTTATTGAGAAAAAAAAACTATTTTTGGATGACCATAGGATAAAAAGGCAGAGGGAAAATTGAGAATCTGAAAATACATTATGAACTTCGTATGAAACAAATGATTTCACCAACCTTGTTTCTTTAGTGACAGCAAACATATCATTGTCATCATTGTCATTAAACAGGCTGTCTTTTTGTGGCGCTTTGGCACTGGGTAGCCTAGAGGGAGCGCTGTTGCTAGGTTTCATCCCACCACTCTTTGCCTCTGGTTTCACTGTGCTGGGCTTGGTGCCAATCCAATGGTCCTGACATAAGCAAAAGAAATGACGTCTTATGGGAAGGGAATACATAAACTTAAGCAAAATCACATCACTGCACAGCATGTTCTGTTTTCCACCTATGAAGTATTTCATACAAATCCAAGCAGGCACTTTGGAGAGATCTACAATGAACGCTTAGATAGGATTTCATTTTCCCCATACCTCATCATCACTAAAAAGAGCACTTGACACAGCTTTCTTGGGTTGCAGTGCTGCTGCTTTGACCTGAATTGATTTAGGTTTTGGTACAGATGAAAACAGGTCCTAAAAGACAAAGACATTATCATAAATAATCTTTGAAAACTTAGTCTGGACTTGTCAATCCTGAAGATCATTTAAGCTCACCTCCTCATCATCATCATCAAATATAGAGAGTGGAGCTTTGTTCGGTTTGCCCTGAGAGGGGACTTCAGGCTTTGACTGACTTTTTGGCACTGTAGAGAATATCTTTAAGGAAAAAGATGGCAAACAAAATTGTCTTGTCATGAAAATCACTGTGAAAATCACATTCATTGGTGCAGCCCAAAATTAAGATGAGAAAAAAAAAAACATACCTGCGAGTCTTCATCATCAGAGAACAGACTCTTACTCAGGACTTTCTCTCCAACTTTAGGAACAGGTGTTGGTTTGACCTCAGGAGGTGGTACGCTCTTAAAAAAATGAAAAAAAAATAAAAAACAGTAAAAGAGAAGGGACCAAACAGAAAAAGGGGAATATTTTCATACCTCCTCAGATTTTACAGACTCTTCACTTGTTGAAGGCTGACGTTTCTTTAGTCCTTCCACAAGAAGATTCTTCGTACCAGGCCCAAACATGGAGATGGCTCCTGCAGGTAACTGCTTGGAAACAAGTTTAAGTTATCATTTGAGTAAGGGAAATTGGTCAACATAGCCATTAGTTTAACCAAATGCTTGTGATTATTTTTATAGCATTTTAAAATAATTCATCCATGACAAATAATGGTTATTATAAGTAGATGGGTATGTAAAATATGAAAAATGGCTTTTTTTGCAATTTATCTAACAAATTGATAGCATTTTTATTTGGAAAGTAAGCTGTATAAAAAAAAATAAAGAAGCCTAACAGCTTGGCTTTGCTTGAACTCATCTGTAAAAAACATTATTAATTAATGTTATTAAAGTTTTTTAAGCATTTTTAGCTACATTTTTGTTACATTAGAAAATTATAGAAAATTGCAGCATGTTGCAATATAGGTTAATCGGAACCCATTATTTAATGGTGTTTAAACCACTTCAATATGTGCAGTCATCATTTGATTATTAACTAACATCTTCTTCTTCTTCTTCTTCCTCTTTCGGCTTTTCCCTTCAGGGGTCGCCACAGCGAATAATCTGTCTCCACCTAGTCCTCTCTTCTGCATCCTCTACCCTTAAACCAACTAACTTCATGTCCTCTTTCAACACATCCATAAATTTCCTTTTTGGTCTTCCTACCAGCCTCCGAACCATCTCAGTCTAGCCTCTCTGACTGTATCTCCAAAACATCTAACATGAGCTGTCCCTCTGATGAACTCATTCTTATCCTATCTATCCTCGTCACTCCCAAAGAAAACCTCAACATCTTGAGCTCTGCCACCTCCAGTTCTGCCTCCTGTCTTTTCCTCATCGCCACTGTCTCCAAACCAG